>BQNB010008898.1:748-88447 GCA_026074375.1 Tanacetum coccineum
TTATCCGTTAGAATTAGGATTAACGTAGATTTAGCATAGGTTTAACATAGAATAGAATTAACATAGTTTAAATTAACTTAGTTTAGTTAACCAAAATATTGATAAAATAAAAGATTAGTTCTCGCTCTTAGTGATCGACACCCTACTTACCACAAAACTCCATCTGACGGGGTACACTGCCCATTAACGTGTTGTTTTAGGTAAATTCGGCAAAATATAAATTTAAAACTTGAACTATCATAAAATACACCTACACGACGACACAATCAAGTTTTTGGCTTTAATCTTGACTTTTATTTAATATTTTGGTTTTTAGCATTAAATCTAAACCTTATGATTTGTGTAATTTAGATTAGTTTAAAATTTTGTGTTTTTGTTTGTTTGCATATTGCGTTTGTATAATACGGCGTATTCAGTTTACTGAACATGACGTATTAAGCTATTTGACAGCTTTCTTTCCTAGCAAATTTATCACAGGTAAATATGAACGACCCTTAACATTACCATGGAAGAATATATCAGGCTTGAGGAAGAAAAAGCTTGTAGGCATGGTAAGGTATATAACTGAGAAACTGCTACATATGATTGAATCTGGGATGACGATGAAGTTCACAACCTCAGATCTGTTGAAACCGAATTCCCAGCTATAGTCTTTGATGACACTTTACATCTCAGGCAGCACTCTCGTATGAACCGACGGTAAGTCCTCTTAACGACAACAAAATTGACTTTAGAATATCGTTTGACGAATCCGACGATGAAGATTACACGATAATTTTTGACAAAAAATTCATTTTCTTATAAAATAATTTTTGTCGATAATTTGAAATGGATTCGAAAAATGATAATGATAAAGCCAATGTGCCTTCCTTTCCGTCACCCGAGCCTACGGTCAGTTATTTTGATGATTTAGACTACCTTAAAGATTTTGAGAATGAATTTCCAGCCATTGTTTACAATGATGCTCTAACATCTAAATCAGATTTCTTAAGTGAACCTACTGTAAATCCTTAACATATCGATGAATTTAGTAAAACATCATTGTCCGAATGTGATGATGAGGAACAAAACGTTTTATACTTTAAAGATCTTTTTCCTTTCAACATAATCTATCCCGATGGTTTAAAATCGGATGAGGACAAGGATGGTAGAAAAGTCAATACTGAACAACCCACGTGGGATATATTTGTCATACCGTCACCTGATAAGATAAACACCGATGCACAAGGGTTGAATAAGCTTTTGAAAACAAGTCAATACATCAAGAAAATTTTTCAAAACTAAGATTTTTATCGAGGAATTAAACATCATGACTTGGAATTATATTCACAAAGGGAAGCCATTGGTTTTCATAATTAAAAATCTTTATGTGTCTTTGGCATTCCCTTCGAAAATGGGCATTAATTAGACTAGGTCGTGTTCGGACGTCGTTGCATTTGCTTGTTTGATCTTGCTGCTTGTCACCTTGTTGAGGTGAGTTCTCGTAGCCTCATTTTTAACTCTTTTCGCTAGGGAAAAATGATACTCAAATCTGTTTTTGGAATAATGTTATGTGCTTATGACTGTTATGTGAATGACATGAGTTTTGGTAGAACATGTTGTGTGGGACTTTCTGTGTAGATCTTCTGTGTGGGACTTGTGACCTTCTGCCCTATATATTGCTCTAGCTGGTAGGTTTTAGGTGCGTGTGGATTGAGAATTTGAGAACCTTGCGTGGCAATAGTGTTTATATGGATGAGATTTAGATAGCATGGAGATGCTATGGTTGGTAATTGAATGTGTTGCATGTATTCACTGTCATATTGCACAATTGTCCACTACTTGAAATATTGGCACAGTGACTGGGTTTTCTATCAAACCTACGAGCTCACCAACATATTTGTTGACCTTTTCGAGTATCGTTTTCAGGTATTGAGAATGATCAGTGAAGCTGAGTTGAAAGCTTTAGAAGACCTTAAGAGCATCCTGTATGGATTGCGTTCTGAGATATTTGGCATTGAGCATTGTGTTGAACTTAAGTATTTTGAGGATTGTTGTATTAAAACTAGTATGAACCCATGCGTAGGAATTTGCTTGTATTTTAGAGGCTATTTGATGTGTTCTTGTTGAGACTTCAATCAAGTCTATATTTGAGGTTGAAGATCATCATGACACTTTTCATTAATGCATTTTAGTTTTCTCTATCGTTTATCTTGTGTTATGATTGATAATTCTTCGTCGCATACTTGAGTTTTCGCCTATGTCGGGTTATGACATATTGGTAATCAAAGCCACATTTATAGAGAACTAGGTGGTTTGGCCTAGACTATAACCTAAGAACCGTCATATAGTTGCGTTATAGGATCTATATGCGCGGTGTTCCGCTTATACTTGCTTCTATGGTTATATATGTCCGAGTATGCTCGTGTCATAATAACTAATTATATGGCTAGACACATGTGAGCCTATGGGGTCACACACATATACACTCAGGTACCATTTTATATATCGTATTTATTGTATTTACGGTATATAAATAACCTACGTAACTCAGGATCAACATTGGGCTTCTAATAACTAAGTAATGTACTTAATTTATTGGACTTGAAAAGTTTAAGAAAGCCCACTAATACCCTCTAAGGGTGGTCAGCCATATGGAGTAAAAAAGGGGATAAGATCAAGTTAATTTTGGTTAAAAAATATGAGATATTCTCTCATTATTTTAATACAAATTTACAATATATCCTCCCCTTGTTTCTCGTATAAAAACACGGCACGCAAACACACATAGGTTAAGTTTTTTTGTTTTCTTGATCCAACTTTTGAATCTTGTTCATTCAAATGTGTTTTACAAGGCTACGGGGTTAAGACTAGCATATATTTAGTATACAAGAAAGTGTAGTGTGGATACATCATAGAGGTGATCTCCATTGATCACTTGGTTTCAATGGAAGTGTTGTGTTAAGGTGAATGTCACCATTTGATTCTACCAATCACGCTACAAAGGTACTACTTTTCTTGTTTTAACTTTGATTGATCATATGACTCTATGAATCCGTTGATAGCTGCTTGTTCTGCTGCGTTTAATATTTGTTTATATGATAATCATTTGATTCAGCACCTATAGTGGTATCACGAGCCAGCATATGATGTCATATGATCATCTTGTATGCGTAAAAATGGCTAAAACGCGTGTTTTTGATGAATTCAAAAGGAAGATTTTAAAACAGCCCCCAGGGCCTATATTTTTGAAAATAATTCGACCCAAATAGGGTTTTATGATCTGTGATTTTTGATCCCATAGCCATTTGTTATGCATATTTTAATTTGTTTTGTTATCGAGTACGTGTAAAAGGGCCTAAATCGCGTGTTTTGGAACGATTCTTGAATCGGTTTTAAATCAGCCCTTTGAGCATTATTTTCTGAAATAATATGGTTGTTATAAGGTCTTTAATACAGTACTAAGTTATCCTTAAGCCATTGGTTACACGTACAATTCGGGGTTTTAATTGTAGTTAATTTATTTCTTCGATTCGTTGGCTAACAATTTATTTCTTGTTAATCATTTTGTTTCCATTGCAAATACATGCATGTTTGGCCATGGACTTAGCAAAAACCTTGTTAATACATGATACTATGGTATTATTATGTTGTGTATGCAAATCCGCTAAAAACCTTGACCACTTGTGACTTGTTTCGCTTGATATTGCATTTAATTTCAGTTTTGGGTTTTGCCATTGTTTTGGCTTCTTTTTGTATGATTTTAATTTTTGTTGTAGCCATTGTTTGGGCACTTTACAATAGTTATATGATAGAATAAATGTATTTAATTATCAAATTATTTTAACCGTTGTTTGGATTCGAATGGCGCAAGAGTTAAAGGTATAAAGTCAAATTCGGAGCTGCTGGAATGACTTTAACTAAAAATGGATTCCCGGAGTTCTATAAGGAGTTAGAGGCTGAATTTTTGGGAGCAGGTGCAAAACTCATGGGGATACAACTTCTTCAATTGGAGCTTAGATTGGGGAAGACTCTTTCTAGGAGTTTTAGGCCCGTCAAGTCAGCTAAAATTTTATGCTAGTTTTGAGCATCATGTTCATTAAGGGTTTCACTTGCTCATGATGGTTCTTGGGGCAAGTGGGAGCCCTTCTTGTGGTTGTGTGGTTAACCCTTAGTTGACTTCTTGGTTCTCGTGATGGCTCACGAGACCAAGCATAGGTTTTCATCGGTTAAGGCTTTGCATACTTATGGTTGTGTTTGTTTTGTTTGCTTTTATATGTGCTTGGAATGTATATAACTTGCAAATGTTTTTTATAAAACTAAAAATAAAACACAAACTAATTTTAAAAACTAAATCTTTAATTTAGTTTAAAGCTTAAATATGATTTGAAACTAAACACTTGTTTTTATATAAATAACACTAAATAAATGTTATATGTTGTTATTTAATTTATGTATTGTTCAAACTAATATTTATTCCACCTAGGTTATATATATTAGTCATGAAAATAAACAACTTGACACACATACAAACAAGTATTAGACTTAAGTTAAAAAATTAGTTTTTAACTTGTGCTACGAAAGATGAATGATGTCTGCTTCCTCGTACATACTTTTTGATCATGTATCTATCAAAAATAATACTCGTCAAATTTAAGTCATGTCGTCTAATTGGTTGAGATCACTTACAATTACCTTTTGCTCTGTGTGAGACATAGGTGAATTGTAACCCAAGGTGATTATTCTCTATGCGTGAGACCTAGATACATTCTCACATGTTCTCGCATTGGATGACTTAATCGAGTTAAACAGGTGAGACCTTATCTCGAGGCAAGTATGGGATAAACATTGCTGACAATGTTTCCTGGTTAAAAATGTCATGAGTCCTCTTCGGTTAAGAATTGCACAGGTTTTGCCAATTGGTGAACGTCACCTACCTGTTGAATCTATCATTGCTAGCCAGATCAACTGATGTGATGGTGGAACCTCAATGAGGATCTTAGCCTTTCGTAAAATTAATTGTTTTATATTATAAATAAGGGTAGTTAATTTTAAAAGGATAATTATCGAAAATACTAATATGAACTTTGTAATTTCTATTAATGACATTTATGCAACATAAACCGTAAACAAAAGTTTGTTTCCTTTCCTTGTTAGAGGAAGACAAACTAAGTCTTCTTTCCTTGTAAGAAAAAGACTCATTCCTATCCTTTCTACTTGTATGAGAAAGCTATAATAGGAACACTTGAATTTTCCAATCCTAATCAACTCAAAGTATACTTACTCGGGAGAAAAAAATCGTTTTGTCTTTTAAAAGTTAAACGGTTAAGTATGGTTGCACATCTTATTTGGATGAATAGAGAACATGTTTTCTATAGCCACCAAAATGATACATCTTGAAGCGTCAAGACATCATATGAGTTTTAATGATTAGAAATGGAAATCTTAATAAATAGCGAAAGACAAAAGGAAAGTAATAGCATGTTTTTTAGTAGTTTTCCTTAACTCAATATTTTTCCTAATATTCTACACACCCTTAAGGTAATGTAGAGGGAGGAATTGCATGCAAAACTTTCAAGTTAAAGAATGGCATTGATGGCTAGTCCATCATATATATGGTAGAACTTGATGCATTTCCTTGAATATTTAAGTAAATAAATTGCTACTTGCACTTCATTGGCATATACACAAATTTAATGTTGTCTTATCCAGTAGGAGCAATGCATTTTACTACTGATATAGACGCACATGTAATGTTGTCTAAATTCAGTGGGAGCTATGAGCTTATCACCTTGTAAGTGACCCATTTTATTTCTAGCTGGTCTTGAAATAATACATTACTTTTCACATACGAATCATCATAGTTTTATAAGAATCATAACATATCATTCTATTAAATAACTAGTCGCTTTTCTGATGTCGCTGCCTAAAATGTTATCTATACAATGTTTATGCATGATTGCTTATTAAATAATGAAGTTCTAGATATACTTATAATGCAGATGTGATTTGAGTTTTGATTTAAATCATATCATATCTGTGACATTGTCATATTATTCATATAAACATACAGAAGCGTGGTGGACTCATAACCCACAAGTCTCAGGATCGTAACCTGACTCATAATATGCTCACTTGTTTGTATAAATGCTTGATGTTGTGTCGTGCACAAGTGGGAGAAATCTTAATTGTGTGCAAGGTACAACACATAACAATATGACTAATGGTTTTTCTTAACCGCATGGTAAGAAAGCTAATATTCTACTAGGACTTATACACCTCGATGTATGTCGCCCTACTTAGAACTAGTGTCAAGAAATAATAAATACCTACTTCATCATATTCACTAAAAGGTTTAACCAATATGATTGTGTCTTCTTGTAAAGACATCAATAAGAAGTATGTAATTAACTTGAAAAGACAGTTAAAGCCAAGAGTCGGCATTCAATAATACTTTATTTAATATGCTTGTGACTTCTTGTAAAGACATAAACATAAGGTCCTTGAACTGTTCAAAGACTTATAAAGTAAGCAATTGACTTGTCATGTCTCCTTGTCACGACATATACATGAAGTCATTGAAATGTTCAAATACTTATAACGTAATTTTTGCAATTAACGTGTTATGTATTCTAGTTAAGACATGTACATAAAGTACTTGAACTTCTCTAAGACTTCTAGGTTATAGCATGCAATTGGCTTGAAATTACTGTTAATGCCATTATGTTTTAACAAATTGGCAAGTATGTGAGCCAAAGGGTATTAGGTTATCTAAGGAATTGTGATACTATCTCATAATCTCATTACTCATAGAATACCACATCGCTATGATACGTCTAATGTGTAAAATCAAACTCTGTTGATATTTTTTGATTTTTGATAACTTTAACTACCCTACCTCTAATCTTATCAAGGTTAACAAAATTGAGTAAGCCACGTGTTTACTCAATATGGTTTCAACCAAGAAGGTAACTAAGACACCATAAGATTATGGAATGGAAAGACTCCCATTAAGTCTTAAGATCACGTTAATCGTGTTATTAGCAAACTAGAGTCAAGAACTGTCAGCATATATTATACATCCCAAACGAGAAATTTTTTATTGTTGCTCGACTTGCTGCGTATTTGGAGAAAGTCTCCTTTTACAAGAAGTAAGTGGGAGCATATGTTTTTGGAGAAAGTCTCTTCTTACACAACCTTCTGAATGCACTAGCTAACGACATAATAAATGTTGAGATATAGTCCATGAAAGAAAATCATTTTTGGAATTTGATTGATCTTTCACCAATCGGTAAGACTGAGATTCAATCCTTTAAGCTTCTTTTAACGCACAGAGATGTATCCAACAGTTCTTTTATCATTTCTTAATACTTCTTGTACACTCTATCCTTCTTTAGCAGCAACCTTGTCTTTTCAGTAATTCAGCAACATCTTTTCAGCTACTCAGCAACATCTTTTCAGCTACTCAGCAACATCTTTTTACCTACAATCCAACTAAGTTGGCTTTGTAGTTTTTGGCAAACTACCAGCCATTAACGGATTTGATGTTCCTTTACCAGTAGCCGTTTGCTCTGGGGATATATACACTCTTCATCTAAGAATATGGTGAGTTAATTACCATACAGTTTTTGGTAAACTGTCAACCATCAACGGATTTGATTAGTCTTTACCAAATACCGTTTGTGTTTGGACTAGCCAATGCTTCATTTTCATAACATGGTGCATTGATAAACCATATAGTTTTTAGCAAACTATCAGCTATCAACAATATTGAGTAGTCTTTTACCAGCGAACTGTTTGATCTTGGACTAGCCAACTCTTCACAAGAAGCAAGGTGAAGTTGAGAACCATTGTTTGTGGTGGTAAGCCAACACTCAATCCCTTCTCCCACTTCCATCAGTCATAACTTTAGATCTACATCAGCAAGTACCTTCTTGATAAATCATATCAATTCCAATTGCATAGTACTGTCTTCTTCAGACTCCAATTTAGCTTAGCATTTGCATCAGTATATTCCTTTTTCAAAAGAATACTTCTTCTCTATTAGCAAGTGAAAAACGCACTAAACCTTCATAGTCATCAACGTGTGTACCCCCTGAAGAACGTATGCAGCTTCCAACTGACTACTTTCCCATTCATGCGTGAGTTTCCAAAACTCATCTGTCATCTGGATTGAACATAACAATAAATCTCCCAAAGAACTTTTTTTTTTTTTTTTTTTTTTTTGTTTTTTGTTTTTTTTAAATTTTTTTTTTTTTTTTTTTTAATAAAAAAAAATTTATTTAAAATTTTTTTTTTTTTTTAAAAAATAAATTTAAAAAAAAATAAAAAAAATAAAAAATTTATAAAATTTTTTTTTATTTTTTTTTTAAAAAAAAAAAAAAAATATATTTTCAAAACCTTCAGGAATCTTATCTTGATATAATGTCCATCACAAGTTATAAACATCATCTAAGTCTTCTCTGACAAACACTAAAAGCACTCTTATCAATGATGCTGAAGCATCTCTTTTTGACCATTACTTCATTGTTACCACATTCATATTAAAGCTCTTAATGATTTTTCTAGATTTATCAAAACTGTGTTTTTAGGCAAGATTCTTAGTCTTCCTTCAATGATTGGATACTTCTGTTAAGTATGTTCATAATCTACTTTCCTAGTCCTCATCTGGGAGCTATTATCAAGCACAATCTCAGCCATCAGTCTCTTTCTCAATGACAGATGGTAATTCTTGAGAGTATCTGTGTTTTGAATATTCTTTTTCTGACTCATCCTTTTTCTTGTACGTGCTTTCTTTCTTGTATTCACTTCGTCCTTTATCCTCTCCTTGACTTCTTCTTTAGCATTCCTTCCTTGGATCTCTTCTCCTTTGGAGGAATCTTTTTCTTTATTCAATCTTTTGATCAGGTTTCTATCATCTTTCAACAGACCCAATACAATGAAATCTTCATCTGACCTTTTATCTTTTCATAACATATGCTTGTATTTCTTCAACTTCTTACTCTTCCAAACTCAGCAATGTTTGAAGTTTCCACATGCCTTTAGTAGGACCAACATATGATTTCTTACTTGATTCTTGGTTAAAAGGTCTGTTTCTGATAGGCCTTTACTTTGTCGAGCAAAGGAATTTTCTTTCTCTGAGTAGCCAATTGTATCATGAAGGAACTTTGCTCTTTCTTCTTTGTGAACATGCTCTCTTTTCTTGCTCTTGAAGCTATCTCAAGAAGAATTTTGTCTGCCCAATTCTTGCCTTTATAACATCAAAGTTTTAATGAGGAGCTTCATTTGTCTTTTTCTTCAGCAATCTTGGTTCTTACTTCTCCTGCTTCCGCATTATTCTCTTGAATTTTCCTAGCCATAGTTCTTCATCACTCTCAAGTTGTTTGAATTTCTTTACAGCTTGAGAATATCAACATCTTCCTTCAGATTCATGCCTCCTCATCAATCTTCTCTGCCCCTTTGTCTTTTGATCAATCTTTGGAAGAGGCTTTAATGTGAGAAGTGATCTTGTAGAAGTAGGCCTAGGTCTATTAATTTCTTCAACATCCTTCAACTCTACACCTTTCTCTTTTTCTTCAGAACAGCTTGGCTAACTCATTTGAGGAGAGTGTAGCTATTGTTTCATCATCACCAAATATCATAGAAGTGGGTGTTTGAGTGGATGTTTGAGAGGCTTGAGTAGCAATTTCTTCCTTAGTTTGATCTTCAGTACCTTTTATTTGCCCATCAGTACTTTCAACTTTCTCTTCAGTACCTTCTCTTTGCTCTTCAGTACCTAAAGATCTCTTCAGCTACCTCTCATTTTTTTTCTTCAGTACCTTCATTTTTTTTTTCATGACCATTCAACTTGTTCATCAGTACCTTCAATTTGTTCATCAGTACTAACTTTGGATCCGTCAGTACTAACTATTTCTGTCAGTACTAACTTTTTCAAAGTCGGTACTAACTCCTTCCTTGTCAGTACTAACTGCATCTTCAGTACTAAGTCTAACTTCATCAATCATCCTTGTCTTCATCCTTCATTCTCTTGTCCTCCTTCACTTTTGAGCAATTTTTCTGTTTTCCATGTAATCAATCTATCTTCAGGCATTACAATCAAAATATGGATCCTTTAACTGATGATTCTCCTTTTGCAATCTCCTCCCTTGTTTGAGATACAGACTCTTTGTGCACCTTATGTTTTCTTTGTGAAGCCATCCTTGGAATCTTTGTGCATTGAGACTACTCTTTAATAGATGCTTTATGATGTTTGATGACAGGTTTAGCTTGCTTCTTGAGCTTGGTGATCTGAGCCTTCAAGGCTTGTATTTCCTTGGCCTGATCTGAAACCTGTTTACATAAAGATAGACAAAGATCATACACCTTGGATAGTCATGTCACCCTCATATCCCTGAGGGATTTATCACTGATTGACTGAACCTCCAAGATTCTCACCAAAGATTCTGGATAGAATCTGGAATGGTAGCAGTGGGTGAAGGTTCTTGGGATTGGTCAGGCTGATGCTCAATGGGTACACACTAGTGTGAGCAAGGAATGAAGTCAGTGATGACGCTCAATAAGGTAACATCAACTAGTGGAGCAGGGGGAGGGTGAGGTTGTTCCATCAAATAGTCATTTCTGAGTGAAGCACCCCATCTGAGTTTGGTATGGACCACATAAGTATCAAACAAAGGTGTAGCTTTGGCCTGAGAAATGTTTGCCCTTCTTAATCATAAAAGAAAAAACTTTACTAGTTAAACTATTTACAGGAAAGTGATCTAAAGGTACAGATATATTAGCTAATTTTCTACCTAAAAATATAGAAATAAAACGAGGATACATGACAAACTTCTTCTTAGCCTCTAGATGTCTAAGCATACCATCAAAAATTAATTTGGAAAAATTATACTTTTGATTAGTTGTTAAACAAATTACAGCAGTGGCAATATTTGTAGGAATTTGATCCCAATAGGTACTTTTGGAACTTAAACAATGATTAATTATGTGAAATAAAAACCTCCATTGGGGTGAAAACAAAGCTTTATTAAATGTTAACACAGTTAAATCCCCTTCATATCCCATAAGCTGAATAGCATCAAAGATAGCTTGATTTGGTAATGAGTCTATCCCATCAGCATCATCAAAAATAAGAACATTCGGATTGATGCCTTCAAGATAGACACAAACTTGCAGCGTACTTATGGCAAGCTATGAGTCTAACATTGTTGATTGTTTTTGGACTTAGCAGACGGTCCAAAACTGTACAAACGTAATGTGGTATCGAAACAACAAGACTTACAGTGTCCGCATGATAAATATAACTTATCCGAAGAAAATCAATGACTTCATGAAACTCGACATTCCCTTCAGTCTTTTCCAAGTAGGCGATCATGTTGTGCTTAGGACAGGACTCAAGAGCAGCCATGTTGCTTAGAAGAGAGAGAGCGTCGGTAAGAGAGATTAGGGCTTGTAAAGTAGAATGTCAGTTAGAGAGATTTGCTTGAGAAAGGTGCGATGAGATGGATTCTTATAGTTTAGGAGACCTAATTTAAAGAAAACGTCCAATTTAACTTTGTTCCCGTGGGCGGTATTTTTCTCACCAATGATCGCTTTAAGCGGTACAAACTTTGCCCAGCGGTACCCTAACTTGCATGGTCGTACTAAATGAACTTTGTCCAAACAAAGAATGAACAATGTAAGTATCAGGAATGCTTCAGTACCATCATTTAACTGCTTCTCAGTGACTCTCTAAATCTTCTTAAAGCGTTTGACAAGCATCACTTCTAGTTAATATGTATCCATACACCAAAAATTTCATACAAACTATACAACTATACAACACTAACGAATTGCTAATATTTCTACTAATAGGAAGTACTTACTTCTAGGATAGTTGAAAAGCATATACTAAAAACTCTAGTTTTAATATGAATTATACTTCCCTCGTCAATAAACCATACTCACCAATTTACTGGACACACATCGCACCCATAGTTACGCATGACCCTTTGTTGGCAAACATGACATAGACTCATGCTCTTGGTGGGGTCGAACCACAAAAACCGACAAAATACTCTTTGGATGGTCCTACAAATCTCATTCATTAAATCTTCACAAGAATTCTTACTCTGAATCCAAGCACGAACAACTTAAGCAATCTCCTTACTCTCAATTTATACACACCATCTCATATTGCCTCCCGTTGACCAATGTAGCTTATGGATTTATCATCCCAATTGAAACAACCAAGAAACGGAAAATCAGCTAACATCAAATTAACGTGTTATGTCTTCTAGTTAAGACATGTATATAAAGTCCTTGAACTTCTCTAAGACTTCTACGTTATAGCATGCAATTGGCTTGAAGTTACTGTTAATGCCATTATGTTTGAACAAATTGTCAAGTATGTGAGCCAAAGGGTATTAGGTTATCAAAGGAATTGTGATACTATCTCACAATCCTATTACTCATAGAATACCACATCGCTATGGTATGTCTGATGTGTAAAATCAAACTCTGTTGATATTGTTCGATTTTTGATAACTTTACCTACCCTACCTCTAATCTTATCAAGGTTAACAAAATTAAGTAAGCCACGTATTTACTCAATATGGTTCCAACCAAGAAGGTAACTAAGACACCATCAGGTTAATGGAAAGACTCCCATTAAGTCTTAACTGAAGTTTTGAAATTGTTAAGACCACGTTAAGCATACTATTAGCAAACTATAGCCAAGAACTGTCAGCATATATTATACCTCCCAAATGAGAACGAATTTATTGTTGCTCGACTTTCTGCATATTTGGAAACAGTATCCTCTTACAAGAGGCAAGTGGGAGCATTTGTTTTGGAGAAAATCTCTTCTTACACAACCTTCTGAATGCACTAGCTAACGTTATAATAAATGTTGAGATATAGTCCATGAAAGGAAATCATTTTTGGAATTTGATTGATCTTTCACCAATCGGTAAGACTGAGAAGTTAAATTGGTTCTTCTAAAAGAAGACTAATATGGACAAAAATGTACACACATTTAAACGCGCGCCTTGTGGTAAGAGTTTTACTTATACTCAAGCGATTGACTATGATTAAAGTTTCTTTTCCTTGCAAGCGTTAAATGAATAAAGATATTAATCACCATACTTGATTTCCTGAATATGAAATATAGCAATTGGATGTCTAAACTCCTTCTTGAATGATTACCTTTGTGAGGACGTTGTGTTAATCAAAAGGGTTTATGAATCTAAGTTATCTTTAGAAAATGTGCAAGCTGTAAAATCCAAGTGTGGGTTAGAGCAGCATCAAGGGAGCTGGAAACTTAGATTTAAGTCAACGAATATGATTATTGATTTTGATTGAAACAAAGAGAACTCCTGAGTACACCTTAAAGCTATCGGAGCATTATGTTTTGTCTTTCTTATATCATTAATATGGTGTCAACATAATTGGAAAATAATATTTCACCTAAGGCTAGATTGTTAATCCTTAAGTTTGAATATATTTCTATCGATAAATATAAGAAATAAAACATGTAACCTTAGAGCATAAATTTACTAAGATAAACATACACGATTAATAAGTCTAACACAACATGACATATTATTGAGCAAGACTCAAGTTCTATCTCACCTGATGAGTTAAACACATATTTGAAAACATTTGGTTCAGCTAAAGGTTTCATTATGTATGCCATGTATTATACTAATTGTAGCACTTTCATGAATGCAAGATGAACCTACAACCATAGTAACTAAGTGAAAGTCATTAGACTACTATTGAAAGAACATTCTAAAAGGCCTTTTAAGGACTAAAGACATGTTCATTGTTTACGGATTTTAATAAAGAGATTAGTGTTGAGCTTATACACTAATGCTTAATTTGATTAAAATATTATCAATCCTAGTCATAGCAGGATTTTCATCATAAATGATAATACTGTTGACTAGACATGCTTGATTGAAAGCATTGTTGCACTATTCATTAAAGAATAAGAATACTTCACAGTTTGGGAAGCTGTTAAGAAGACTGTCTTAAATAGGTGGTTTTGCTTGCTTCAAACAACCTATGTAATTTGTTTATTAGGCGGATGCTATTATTATAGTTATTAGCACTTGAACGCACATATACAAAATGACAATCATCGTATTATTCAAAACCTTCACTGCTTGTGAGTTTTGAAACAAGTATTCTCAAAGTTCACTCAGATGACAACTTAGTTGGTACTTTTTACAAAGTCAATGTCTTGTACCAAACATGTTTATTATCATGTTAGGAAATTGGGACACACTACCAGCTAGTAGTCCAGTAATTTTGTTTTTAAGGAATTAGATAATGGAACGTTTAACAACTTAATTAAAACAATGAATTGATATACCTGGTATGATCGTCTTCATTTATACAACTGTGTTCTATATTAGTCATTATAAAAATCCATGAATAATTTATTTATTCTAAATCGTCCATTGTCAGATGATACGGGAGTATCATTGAATTAAGGCAAATGTGAGTGTTTTGGTCATATTCATATAGTATGAATATTAAAGGATGATACCGCCAAACTCATATGTTGTTCATTGGATGAACATTGGACTGACCCAACATCTATGAGCATTCACTACATGGATCGGTGTCAATAGTGAATCTCGTAAGTGTAAATCCTCATCTTCAGAACTTAAGATGTAATAGGTTTTGTATGTGTGAATGTCAATCTTTGATATGGTACAATTCGGCCTATTGAAGGCTTGTTATAAAGGCCATTTTCCAAGAGGGAAATGAAACACATAACGGACACTTGCAGTCAAAATAATATTTGTTCCTCCACTAATGTTATAGAGTAAGATACTACTAGCTAGGCCCCTCGATAATTTAGAACATATGTAATTGTAGCCGCACCCAAATGAAATTAAGATGATACTTTAATAAATTTGGTAATCTAGTTCAATGTCTATATCGAGAAACAGAATTGTTAAACACAAGAATGACTTATGATCCATGTCCAAATGGTTTAACATAATGTCTGCAACAAAAGGATGATTGATATCTAAAACCATTTAAAATGAGATGTTTAAGAAACTATCCTCATATGTTTCTGAGGCATTGGCGTGTTGCTATAATACCTAAACCTTTGCTTGTATAATTACATATGATAATGACGAGCGCAAGGTGGAGCTGTTATGAGTGTATGCTCGGACATAATAAATAATTATATGGCAAGACACATGAGAGCCTGATTGGGTCATAACATATACACGAGGTAACCATTTAATATATCGTTTATTTTATTTATGGTATAAAAATAACCTACGTAACTCGGACAACAAATTGGGCTTTTAATAGATATAGTAGAGTACTATATTTATTGGACTTTGAAAAGTTTTTTAAGAAAGCCCACAAACACCCATATGGTTGGTGACCCACCTATAGAGAATGGAAAAAGGGGATGAGATCAATCATTTATGGTAAAATGATTAGTGATAAACATCTCATTTTATTTGATTGATTTTTATTGAACAAAATTAGAAGATATTCTCTCCTCATTTCTCACTAAATAATACGGCACAACAAACACATACAAGACACAGTGTTCCTTGTTTATCTTGATCCAACTTTTGAAAAAATGTAACATTCAAATGTGTTTTAGCAAGGGTACGGGGTTAAGACCTAAGCATCTATTTTGGTATAACAAGAAGTGTTTTGTGTTTATAGGTGAAGGTCACCCTTTTATTATACCGATCACCAACAAAGGTACTAACTTTTCTTGTTTAAAACTATTGATTGATCCAATGACTCTATGGATCCATTGATGTGATGCTTTTCCGCTGCGTTTAATTTGTTTATATGATTAATCATTTAATTCAGCACCTATAGTTCAAGCTGAGACAGCCCGCATATTTGCTCAGCAACCTATTAGTATGCACAGCCATTGCAGTTGTATACACTTTTTCCTCATTTGTTCCCCTAGTCTCAGAGCCTCATACTTATATCAAACAAAAAAATAACGGAGCATTCTGATTTTGTTTCTTTTAAATGGTCACATTTTGGTCAACCAATAGTTTTTTTAGACGTCAATGGAATCAACGAAGGACTATGGATATGGTCTCTCAGTTTATGGTTACAGGTATTCTTTTTCCATTTGCATACTGCTTTTAGTATTAATCAATTTATTTTATCAGTCAAAACGGCCCTAAAGATCGAATAAAAGTAACTGTCAGATGATATAAAAATTAATATTGTGATTTGTTAAGGTTGATTTTCAGAAGCTTTTGAATTTTTTTATTTTTGTTAAGGTGTCGGGTTTAGATCAACAAAAAACAGATACTACTGATACGGTGCACCATATCAAAGCACGATGTGAAATTGAAGAGAACGTCGTGGAATCCAATTTGGTGCAGCTTGGTTTCCGCAATCTCCTCTTCCATTTCATGTCCTTCTTTTTATATGTCTGCTGTCTCGTCGGTCTTCGCTTTCTGTTGATCTGAGGTCGTCAATTCTGCTTATGCTACATTAAATTTTTGTACAAACAGCCCCTCAAAAAGTTTATTTCAAACAACCACTTTTTTCACATCGTGTACAAACATCCCTTAAACTAACTTTCTGCACATTTTTATTGTTGGATTTTCTACACCCAAATTATAAATTGTTAACACTTTCAGTTTGTGTTTTTATTTCTTTCTTTAGTGCAAGTTTATGCAAGAAGTTTTGCACATTATAGCTATGTTTCTCAGAAAGAAAGTAATGTTAATCATGCAAGATTATGGGTATTAATACAAACTCATGATTGATTCGAGTATCCAAACATATTCACACAACAAGTATCCATCATGTACTCCTAACAACTTACCTCTTTCGATATTACAATACAAAACTTGCTTCAATACTATAAGAATTCTGTTTAATCCAGATTCAGTATAATGAACATATATGAAGTATCCATGACCGGTAACACAAATCTCAGCTTTTCTATTTACTTACTACATGGTCCATTCTACTCTACTTTTCCTGTCATTAATTTGTTACTATAAAATTATTCATTAAGAAATACAAACAATCCTAATTTGACTTGGTAGATTTAAAATGAAAGTTGCCACTAAAATGCAGCAAATTACAGTGAAGGATTAACCTTTTTCGCATATGGCAGGAACCAACAGTTGTGGGTTGCTCCCCTATAAAGTGAATGTTTAGGAAGAACGCAATTGGTTCTGGGCTGAAAGCAGCAGTGGCCCCGACCCGTGCCCTTTTTGTAAAAGTCAGTTTCGATGGTGCAACGTATCTAAGGAAAGTTGACTTGAGCGCATATGTATCCAGCAAGAGATGAAGCGATATTTAATTGTTCATGAATGCCAAAGAACATGATTTTTTCTCTTTAGTAAGGGCATGTCAAAACTCACAGTGGAGGCCCGTATTGGTAAAGGTCATACCAGCAAGCACCAGATCAACAAACTTCTGTTTTGTAGCGTCGATGGCGTATGACTGGGCGAAGTTCCTCAATATCATGAGCTACACTTTAAGTTCCAGCAATTCCTCCTCTTAACAGATGTTGCTAACAGGAAAAGAGCAAGTTCAAGGTATGTATTAGTCAATGAAGTCTTTAAAGTTATTATCTGCCTAATTGCCGACATTGATACTATTAAGTACTATTTTTACTGCTATATAGATTGGTATCAATAGGTTGACTAATAGGCCTTGGATACTAGCGTTTTATTAAGTGAAACCAAAAGTTAGTTACAATATTCATGAAAAGAAGTTTCATTTGTAAAGTTGATATATATCAATCATTATTGTTCAAGGTGCAATCTTTATTTGGAATAAGGAAACTAAGCAGCCCAATCATTATGTCAAACTTTCTTGCGATCAAAACAAGAAAATAAGGCTTTTATTTGTTTACTTAGCTTTTCGTATATTGTTTCTTTTCTGGTAATATAACTTTTAACAACTTTTTATGTTGTCTTTAACACCTTTGTATGTTGTTTTTTATAAGGCAACAAATGTCAGTGGAATTACGATGTAAAATAATTACCTGTACTAAATTTGGAATGAAATAACTCTTATTCGAAGTAGGAATAAATGGTATACCGATCATTGATAGAGTTACTAATGTCATATGATAGCATGTGTTTATAAACTATTAGTGAATATCATTTGCTCATGTACAACACCAATTGCATTATTATTTGTTGTGTCTATATTCTTTTTCATTTATTGGTGCATAATAAACTCACTCTATCAATATAACTATTTTTGTTTCATTCACTTTATAACCCATTTTAGCTTTCTCAATAGCAGGTTCGCACAAACCATCATTGTTAATATACTCTGACTTAAGGAAGATGGATGACCATATTTTTGACTCTGGATCAGAAAGTAAATCACTCGCTATTGGAACACGCGTAAAACAAGTCGCAGTTTAGTTGCGGCGGGTGAAGCACCATGTGGGTGTGAGATTGGGGGCTGAAATGGGCGCACACATGGGCGCATTTGTAGGTTTGATTTTTCTTAGAATTATTGGCGTTAACAATAAGTAATTTTTGTATACCGCTTTGGTCACCTGTAAATGTATCATAGGCTTACCCGCAGTCAGCATCCCATCTGGTGAGAGCATTTTGTTAAGAAGCATGGCACGGTTGATGCGCCGTCCTGTGCCGTAATAACATAGAAGCACTTTATCACCTTACTTTCTTAGCTTAGTCTTCATGTATATATATTGATGAAGCAAGTATACAACTGATGCATTCTTGCAGGCTGTTGATAACAAAAATCGAAAGAGAATGGAGAAGGCTTAACAAAAAGAATAGCAGGTTTAGGGTCTACACATCAGGTTAATTTGTTGGTTCATACATATGTACTTATTTTGTATTCAGTAAGAACTCATACATTTGTACTCCTTTAATAAATGATGTATACATGGTGTCTGAAATGTAACGTCACTTATGCGAATAACATTTTTTCTTAGCCAAATGTCCTGCATAAATAGCAGTCAAACGAAAATATGAGCCGCAGCGAAGAGGGGGTTACAAACACCCCGCAGCGGAGCACGGGCAAACCCCCTCATTTAGTGCATTTCTTGGGTTATGACTTACACTTTATATTTCGACTTGAATATAAAATTTTTAGTCTGAAGTTTAATGTTTACTTTGATAGATAGGGATGGCAAAAAAACCCGAATTTGATGGGAAAACTCAAAATCCGAACTAAGCGGGGCGGGGCATCAGGGGCGGATGCATGTATTGAGTACGGGGTGGCGGCGCCCCCCATGGCTAGCCCGATAAGATGAGATTTTAGTGTAATTTTGCTTCGATTTTGAGCTTTTTTGTAAGTGCCCTCCACCGAAAACTCAAATTGCCCCCACCCAGATACTAAAACCCAACATTCAACGCTTTAAAACCTTATAAATCCTTCTTCTCTAAGTAAAAATACTCGATTTATCATTACGATACTCGTTTTTGTTTCGGATTTTGTTGCTATTGTAAAAAAAATATTGCCCGCCCCCCACAACTGATTTAGGTCCTGTTTCCACCGCCACTGCAGGGAATGCTTATCGGGTTATTGGGCGGGTTTAGAGCTAAGCGGGGATTTTAATCGGGTTTGGGGTAAGGAGGGGGTATACAAATATATCTATACTTATATACTATCTTGTTAGTATTTACGTAATAAATTTTTTTTTTTCTAATATTGTTAATTTTTTTTATCTTTGTAAGATTGTAAAAATAGTGATTATAGAAACATGTTTATAATGTCAAAAAATTAAAAATTTATAAGTTGTAATTTTTAATGGAGTAACTTATCATCATATAAGATGAATTATTTCATTTAAACTTTAACAACGGCATGTTTGTAATTGATTAATTAGTTATGTTCATAACTTTTCAAGTTAATGTTTAATGTCTAGAAAATAAAAAAACTGGAATGTTTATTTTTGCGACTTTCATTGAGAATTAAACCCAAGAGTCATAGTTTTTTACGTTAGGGTGTTTATCTAACATTTGCCCTAAGGGCACATATATAAGAAGGGTCCAAAGCTTATGTGTCTGTCACAATCTGGATGGTCGGCAATCATTATTAATCATCAGCATCTGACCTCACAATTACTAACTGGTTATTCAGATTGTGACACATAAGCTGTAGGACCCTCTTTATCATGTGCCCCATGGCACATATTAGAAAAATCCTTTATATTAATCTGCGCACAAATAGATATATTTTCACATTTTAAAAAGCATTTTGATTTGTCATAAATGTGAAAGGAGAAAATTATCTTGATACAAACTGGAAGATAAAAAAATAGAAGTCAGATTGCAACCAATGAACTGTAATTTAAGCTAAACGTTTCAACTTTCAAGATATGCAAGGCTACAATGCGTTAGAAAACTAAGATATCGAGACGATATTTGAAAGTGCATAGTTGTAGTTTATTTCGAGATTTGATACATTTGAAAAGATACATTGTTGTTAAATAGACTAAGCCTTGGGGCCAAAAGTTTACAGTTTGTGGAATTTTGGTTTGGCCATAGGCAGGGGCGGATGCATGTATTAAGTATGGGGTGGCGGCGCCCCCATGACTAGCCCGACAAGATGAGATTTTAGTGTAATTTTTCTTCGATTTTGAGCTTTTTTTGAAAGTGCCCTCCAAATCGAAAACTCAAAGATGCCCGTCCCACACCACAAACATAAAAAACCCAATATTCAACTCTTTTAAAACACAATAAATCCCCTTCATTTCTAAGGTAATAAATACTCGATTATTCATTTCGATACTCTTTTTATTATTCACATTTTGTGCTATTGTAAAAAAAAAAAAATTTCCCCCCACAACCTATTTTTCGGTTCCCCGCCACTGCCAAAGGTGGAAATGTTAAAAATGAAGTCATTGGGTAATCCAACTCAATGAGATGTTATTTAGTGTTTGAATTGTTGAAGGTTACAAAAGCTTACATGAGTGTTAAGTTAGGTGGTGTTTTGAGTTTTTTTTAGAACACCTCTTTCTTATTTGTAAAGGTTACCCCCGTAAAGTGGTATTAATCACAAAGAAAAGTAAACACAATGAAATGTGATTGTAGTACCACATTAACCTCAAGCCAAGCTTGAACTCCCATTATCTAACAAATGAGACATGCCTCTAATGTTTACAAAAAAACCTAGCCGAACCTAAGACGCGTCCCAATCTGTTGGAGTATGCTCGTGTCATAATAAATAATTATATGGATAGACACATGTGAGCCTATGGGGTCACACACATATACACTGAGGTACCGTCTATATATCGTGTTTATTGTATTTACGGTATATAAATAATCAACGTAACACGGGATAACTACGGGCTATCTAATAAACAAAGAATTGTACTACAGATAATTGGAACTTGGAAAACAAAAGCGGGAAGGCCATACAAGCCCTATAGGGGCCGGCCATTCATGCAATGTGTGGGGAAAGGATAAGATTGTTTGACCAATCAACATTAATATTATTATCTCTAATAGATCTTCTAAATAATTGATTAATAACTAACCTAATTATTTCTCCCCCCCCTCCCTATATAATACATACGGAACGACACACTATTTATATATGTTTTTGAGTTCTTAATACTAATCACCTTTGTATATTGATTATTTAAAGTGAAATTCCAAAGTTATGGGGTTTAGACTAGCATCAATTGGTATACAAAGAAGTGTAGTGTGGATACATCATAGAGGTGATATCCATTGATCACTTGGTTTCACTTGGTGTTTCGTGCTAGGGTGAAGGTCACCGGTTGATTCTACCGATCATGCTAAAAAGGTATTACTTTTCTTATATTTATTTAATTGATCATATGACTCTATGGATCCGTTGATAGGTGGCTAGAACCGCTGCGTTTTAAGTTTTGATTTATATGTTATTCATTTAATTCAGCGCCTATAGTTGTATCTCGAGCCATCATATAATGGCATATGATCATCTTGTATGCGTAAAAATAGCTAAAACGTCGTATTTTTAATGGAATCAAATGGATAATTTTAAAAAAAGCCTCTAAGGCCTATTTTTGAAAATTAATGACCCCATATAGGGTCTTATGATCTGATTTTTGATCCCATAAGCCATTGGTTTATGCATATTTAATTGATTTTGTATAGGGTACTTGTAAAAGTAGCTAAACCGCGCGTTTTGGAACGATTCTGAATCGGTTTTAATTCACCCCTTGGGCATTAATTTCTGAATTAAATATGGTTGTTATACGTCCTTAAATACAGTCTAAAATGACCTTGAGCTCTTGGTTACACGTACCAATCTGGGGATTAATACTAGTTAATTTATTTCCTTGATTCGTTGGCTAAAACAATTTATATCTTGTTAATCATTAAGTGCCATAGGCAAATACCTGCATGTATACCATGGACTTATCCAACAACCTTAGTTAATACATGAATATTATGGTATAATATGTTGTGCATGCAAAGTCGATGAAAACCAAGACCCCAGCTTGTGACTTGTTTCGCTGATATTGCATTAATTAAAGTTTGGGTTTAGCCTATTGTTTCGGATTCTTTATTGTAAGATTTTTAATTTTATGTTTGTAGCCATTGATTGGCACTTTACAGTAGTTACCAGTTAGGATAAATGTATTAATCATAAAATCAATGTAAACCGATGTTTGGATTCGAATAGCGCCAAAGTTAAAGGCATAAAGGTCAAATTCGATCTGCTGTATTAACCTCCACTAAAAGTGGGTTTTCCCTGAGGTTCTATAAGGAGTTAGAAGCTGAAATTTTGGGAGCAGGAGCACAACTCATGGGCTACAATTTCTTCAACTAAAGCCCCAGATTGGGGAATACCTCCTTCTAGTGTTTTCAAGCGTTGTCAATAGTCAGCTGAATTTTTATGGCAGATTTTAGTCTTACAAGTTCATTAGGGCTTCACTTGCTCATGATGGATCTTGGAGCAAGTGGGGAGCCCTCCTTGTGGTTTTGTTTGATTACCCCTTAGTTGACATTTGGTCTCTCGTGATTGCTCACGAGACTAAACATAGGTTTATCATCGTTTAGGCTTTGCATCTTGTGGTTGTGTTTGTTTGTTTGCTTTTATATATATTTGGAATGTATATAAACTTGCAAATGTTTTTTATAAAATGAAAAATAAAACACAAACCAATATTTAAAAAACTAAAATCCTTGATTTAACCCAGTGATTATTTCTCTAAGCCGTGAGACCTAGATCTAGTTCTCACAAGTCTCAGCAATTGGATGACTTAAACAAGTTAAGCAGCGTGAAGACCAGTTTGCTCGAGGAATGAGGGAACTAAACAAGCCTAGCTTGCACATAGTATTTTCTTCGTTTACAATGTCATCGAGTCCCATAAGGCTAAGAATTGCACAAGTTATTTGCAATTGGTAAACGTTACCTTCCCTATAGAATTAATCAATGCTACCATATCAACTGAAGTGACGGTGAAACCCTCAATGAGGATCTTAGCCTTTTCGTAAAATTAATTGTTTTATAAACTTGGGTAGTTAATTTTAAAAGGATTAATTATTGAAAATACTAAAATCTTGAACTTTATTTTGTAGATGGCTGCAAATCAAACCACAAACAACAACTCAATCAGGTCAATTCTCGAAAAAGAGAAGTTGAATGGTAGCAACTTTTTGGACTGGTATCGCAACCTGAGGATTGTCCTTAGGAATGAACAAAAGTTGCACCACCTGGAAGAGGCCTTACCTGAAGCGCCTCCTGCCACTGCAACTGCTGCTGTTCGCAACGCCTACACCCGTAGGGTCGCTGAACAACAAGAAGTAGCTTGTCTTATGCTGGTTAGCATGACCCCCGAGATCCAAAAGAACTTGGAGGACCGACCAGCATTTGAGATCCTACAAGAACTGAAAACTATGTTCCAACAGCAGGCTGAGCAAGAACTGTTTGAAACTGTCAAGGCATTTCATGCTTGCAAGCAGGAGGAAGGGAAATCTGTTAGCACCTATATGCTAAAGATGAAAGCCTACTTGGATCAAATGGAGATAGGTCTTTGCTATCCCATCCTCGTAGTCCTAGGAGTGAACAATTATTCTACTTCACGTCTCCATAAGGAATTATGACCAGTATTCGTGCAAAATTATAACCTGCACGGCAGGGAAAGACTATACCTGAACTGCATGCCATGCTAAAACTTGCAGAAAAGGATATACCCAAGAAAACTCTTGTTGTCCTAGCTATAAGGCAAGGTTAAATCTAGAAACCTAAATCGCAAACACGAGGCAAGGGAAAGCAAAGAGGCAAGGGAAAAAGCAAGTTGGCTATGAACCAAGTAAAAGTACCCCCCCCTCCCCCCCCCACCTGCATAAAAAAGAGCATCCTGGCTAAGGGACACAATGTCACCGCTTATTACAAGACTTGGATACTGGAAGAGGAACTAGTCCTCTATAAGTTGAGGCAGAGTTAAGAAAGAACAAATGCCAGTGCATCTGGCACATCAAGTATCTTCACTATAGACTGTTCATATTTACCTAAAAGTAATACCATGGATTTAAGACACTGATTGTAGGAACTCACATTTGTAAATTTAATCCAAGGGCTTAATGAAAGTCAGAATTTGAAATAAAGGAGCATTGTGATCTGTAAAGTGTTGGCAATGGACCTAAGTGCAATTGATTTAAGCCTTAGTAGCTTTGAACTTATCCACACTAGTGGAAAATGATTCCTGTATAGACAATTATTCATTTTTTTCCCCTTCTATTACAAGAGGGATTTGTTTCACTTTACGATTATAGGACAAAGGTTTTCGTCATGGAATTTATAGATAATGAGGTGATTATTTCAGTTTTCTAAGGAAAATATATGTTATTTTAATGCATTTTTTCCACGGTGATGTCATATTGAGGATTGATATGCATAATCAAATATACCAATGACGTTTCTATATACACATGTAGTAACAAGAAAACCAAGCAACAACTTGGATAAACCTTTTCTATGGCATTGTCGTCTGGCCATGTAAAACAAGAAACCACATTAATAAGATACAACACGATGGGCTTTTTTGAATAAATTGATGAAGAAGTCTTTTGACCGTATGAGTATCTTGTATATATGGTAAAAAGGCAGGAGAAAGCCTTCACTCAGTGCAAGTGAAATGAGTTGATAGAATCGACTTTGAATCATAACATGGTTAAGTATGTGGAATCCATTTAAAACACGTCTGAGAAGGTGCTAACTACTACGTTACTTTTACTGATGACTTTAGTAGATATGGTTATGTTTACTTGATTAAACATAAACATGAAGTTTTTGAAATGTTTAAGACTTTCCAAAATGAAGTAGAAAATCAACTCGAAAAGACTATAAAAGCACTTCGATTGGATCGAGGAGGCGAGTATTTAAGTCAAGAGTTTTTAGATCATCTAAGGAGTCGTGGGATCATCTCACAACTTACTCCTCCCTACATGTCACAACATAATGGTGTATTGGAAAAGAGAAATCGAACTTTACTTGATATGGTTCAATCCATGATGAGTCTAACTACTTTTCCGGTGTCCTTTTGGGGCTATGCTCTAGAGTCTGTTGCATGCATACTCAATATGGTTCCAACAAAGAAGGTTAATAAGACACCATACGAAATGTGGCACGAGAAAGTCCCAAATTTGTCTTACTTGAAAGTCTGGGGTTGTGAGGCCCTTGTCAAACGAGACACGCCGAACAAACTTGAGTCTAGATCTATCAAGTGCATCTTTGTAGGATACCCAAAGGAAACAATGGGTTACTACTTCTACTACCCACTTGAGAACAAAATTTTTGTTGCTCGGTATGTTGAGCTTTTTGAGACCAATCTTATAAAACAAGAAGCAAGTGGGAGCACCGTAGACTTTGATGAAATTTTAAGGGAAGATGCATAACCTTCTGAGAACACTAGCCTACATCAACATGAGGTCGAACATGATGCTGTAGATCCTTAAACTGATGTAATTCCCGTTCTTAGATCCGCAAGGATACCTCAAGCACCTGAACGATATGTTTTCTATATCGATGCTAAAGAACATGAGTTAGGAGATCATGGGGAACCACCTAACTATCGGGTTGCATAATCGGATCCTGAATCCGAAAAGTGGCTTGAAGCTATGAACGCGGAAATGCAATCCATGAAAGACAACTAAGTTTGGAACTTAGTTGATCTTCCTCCAAACTATAAGACTATTAGGAGTAAATGTCTCTTCAAGAAGAAGACCGATATGGATGGCAATATACACACCTATAAAGATCGTCTTGTAGCAAAAGGTTTCACTCGATCCTACGGGGTTGACTATGAAGAAACCTTCTCGCCTGTTGCAGACATAAAAGCTATTAGGATTCTCATAGCCATAGCAGCGTATTATGACTATGAGATTTGGAAAATGGATGTCAAAACTACCTTCGTAAATGGTCGCCTAAACGAAGACGTTTATATGGTGCAACCTGAGGGGTTTGTGAATCCTAAGCATCCTGGACGAGTATGCAAGCTTCAAAGATCCATTTATGGACTTAAGCAAGCTTCTAGGAGCTGGAACAAGAGATTTGATAAGAAAATCAAAAAGTATGGTTTCACTCAAAATCCTAATGAGCCATGTATATATAAAAGAGCTGGTGGAAGTATCATTGTCTTCCTAATCATATATGTCGATGACATATTACTCATGGGAAACAACATTCCAATGCTACAAGATGTAAAATCCTGGCTTGGAAAATGTTTCTCCATGAAAGACTTAGGTGAGGCAACATACATTCTTGGAATCAAGATCTATCGAGATAGATCAAGGCGATTGATTGGTTTAAGCCAAAATGCATACATTGACAAAATCTTGAAACGATTCAAGATGGATACTTCCAAACGTGGAACTATTCCAATACAACCCAATGTAGACTTGAGTAAATCTCAAGGTCCCTCCACACCGGCAGAGGTGAAGCGAATGAAAGGAATACCTTATGCTTCGGTGGTAGGTTCCATCATGTACGCAGTGAGGTGCACTAGACCTGATATAGCGTTCTCTCAGAACCTAACGAGTATATACTAATAGAATTCAGGCGAAAGTCACTAGACTGCTGTAAAGAACATACTGAAGTATCTCAGAAATACTAAAGATATGTTTCTTATTTATGGTAATGATTCCACAACTGAGCTTAGTGTTACTTGTTACATTGACGCTAGTTGGGAGACTGATCGGGTTGACCTTTGATGTTCGTCAAATACAACCCTTTTAATATAATATATATATAATACATATACGTATATGTAAGCAAAGTATCATACAAATTACTCTTAGGAAAAAATAATATGTAATCAACACGGGTATCGTTCTCCTCAGTGAGAGGTGAATAGAAATTCACGGTTATGTCGGGAATCGAGCTTGATTATCATAAAAGATTTGGATTTGGTTTCTAATTCTAATAACGCAAAGGGAAAGTAAATTTAAGGCACGCTAATCTAAAATAAACACAATTAAAACATTAAGCACGAAAACGTTAACGAGAATTTAAAACCGAGACTTAAAAACCTAAGTTATCCAATTTAACACTCAAACTATTTTTTTATTTTTTATAAATCCTAAATGATTAAAAATAATTTTTGAAAAAAAATTATATTTTTTTTACTTTTATTTTATTTATTATGAATTAAAAACTAATTTAACCTAAAAATATTATTAAAAATACTAAACTAAATTAGAAAATTCTAAATTTTTTACTAAAAATACTTAAGATAATTCTAATCCTAGGAAAAATAAAATAAGCCACACAGCTTATCTTAATAAGCTGTAAATAAGTCCTAAAGGGCTTAAAGCTTGAAACAACAAATACCCTTAAATACCAAACTGCCCCAAGGTCTAACGGAAAAGACCCAAGGGTGCAGTGGTTAGGGTGTTTGCTGTTAAGGTTGAGGTCTTGAGTTCAAGTCCTCCCACTACGGCAAATGCCCTACCATTTTTATTTGCAAATTTGATTTTTGAAAAAGCTCTTATACATAAAAATAAGAAACATTTATGAAATGACTTTTTTAGAAAACCACAAATAAGCTCAAAAATTAGCAATGAAAAGCTCAGAAAAGCTAAAAAGCTCACTTGTCTAAATAACCCAAACCTGCTTAGCTTTTTGGACTTAAAAAGCTAAAGCAAACTGAATAAGCTTAAAACAAACATAAACCTAAACTTAATAAGCAATAAATCCTAAAAATAAGCTGAAACAAATAAGCTGAAGGCATTAAAAAGACATTAAGACAGCAGGCTAAAAAGAAGGCTTAAAGGGCAATTAGACCAAACTATTTAGCAAGGCTATAGGACAAATAAGCAAATTGAATAAGCTAATCAGCTAAAAACAGATGAAGACCTATACTCTAATAACTCAAATCAGAAAGAATTAAGCAAAATGGAAAAGAAATAAGCTAGAAACATAGAATTGAAAATGGCATATTACACTAGTTGATATTTTTGGTTTTTTAAAAATAATGACAACTTTGAACTTAATATTAAGACTCTAAATCATTTTGGACACACTACAAACTAAAAACAGATGAACATCATATTCCAATAAGCTAAGTTAAATCAAACTTACTCTAAATTAAACCCTATCTTAACCATATTTTGATCTGCAAATAAGGTACTTAAGAACAACCAACAAACACTCTAACTTGCCTGAGTTTTTAAGCTGAGATGTTTAAAATGATACCTTAAAGAACAGATTCTCAATGATGCATTTAAAACTCATTTAGCTCACAAAAACCATATATCAAATAGGTTTTTAAGAAATTTAAACAAATAAGCTTTTAGAACCGCCTTAGGTTTAGCAGACATTAACCCTTGATAAAACGAACTTCAAAACTTAACAACAACTATTTGGAGCTTATGAAAACTTTGTTTTAGACTTAATTTGAGCTTATGAAAAATATTTTAATAACTAAAACATCCTACACTTGCTTTATTCTTGATAATACAGCTTATCCCAAACACCCCTTTAACATTGGAATTTTCATTTTTAAGTTCAAACAGACCTAGATAAGTCTTGATTTACTAAAACAGATGATTAACTAGGCAATTAAAAGACAAATAAGCATTAATATTGGAGAAATAAGCACTACAATAATGAGCTAATCTAATAAGCTATATAAACTAATCTTTGACAGATTTGAGAAAACTCTAATTAAACTTAAGACCTAACTTTAAAATAACATGAGAAGCTAATAAAAGGCACAATGAGCATATTAAAGAAATGATAAGCAGAGACTAAGCAGATAAAGAACAAATAAGCACAATCCAACAGATATTAAGCAGATCTATAAGCTAAACATATATTTAAGCTTGAAAAGAGAAATGAGTACATACCTTTGCCCTTTGCTCTAAGCAAGGGCTTAAATGCTCAACTAAGCTAATCAACAAGCTAGCTTATGAAATAAGCTAAGAATAAGCCCTATAAGCCCATCCAAATCTGGCTTATCTTCCATTAGCTTAATCAAGTTACTTTGGTGAATTTGAGTTTAAATGTATAAGCAACAGTTAAAGAGATTATTTGAGCTTATTTAAGACTTATTAAGTAATTTCCTCACACATTTTGAGTAAAAAGTATAATAGTAAACAAAAATTAAAGAAACAGTTTAAGCTAAAAGGGAAATTTTATTAATGATAAAACGATTACAAAGCTGTTTAGAATACAATAAGCAAAATAAGCTAAAAATAAGCTAAAATTAAATCTATACTACTCCTAAACTACAGGGGCAGATCCTTCTAGAGCCTGAGACGCTCCCCCATCTTCAATCCTAGCCTTTGATCTTTAATCCATCATTATCATCCCTTGATCATACTCCACGTTTCAATAGCCAATGAGAGGCTTGAGGATCGCCAGTGTGGCTAGGGAATGTCAGATGTGTCAGAATATTCTTTCTAGAAACATGGGGCTCGAGCGTGTGTGTGAAGAGGTAGATTTAACTGTGTGCGTGTGTAGCGGGAAAATGAGATTTAGGAGTGAAATGGGGTGAAAGATATACAGTGATTAGCTTACCATTTTATAACTTAGGTATTTACCGGATGGAGTTGACTTGGGCTTAATGGGTATATGGGTTTAGGTTAAATAGGGATGTGGAAAATTTTGGCCCAGAATGTTGATAATTAAAACGGAGTTAAGGACTTTTGGACTTTAGTTGTATATAACTTCATATTAATGGCTGACTTGGCCCGTTAAATTGGTATAGGTTGGCCTATTAAAAATGAATATGCCTTCGGCTTTGGGTTTTTTCACGCTCATTCCATTCCCGTGCTCGGTTTTGTCCGGTTTGCTTTGTTTTTGTCCTTTTTATGATATATCCATACCTGCAAGACACAATTCATGAAATACACATATACAATGCATTTTTTGTGTATTTTTTGGTTATTATTGGTCTTTTTAGCTTGTTTTATTAGGTAATAGTATGTGTAATTAAGCACATACAATAATACCACCAGACAAGCGTATTGCGCAACGTATCCGTGCACAGCAATTCATAAACACATTTTAAAAACCAAAAATTCCACTCCCTTGAGACTAATTACAGTCAAAAATTAGCTAAGTGTTCATCTAAGGGGAGTAAGAAATCACTTGTTTTGAAAAGCTTCCCGTTTTACCATTTTTATGCATACATATCCTAACTTCACGGAACAAGAAACACTAAAAGGATAAATTCATCGTCCTTGATTTTTCAACACCACCCACTAACCAAGCTTAAAAACAAAATCAGTTGTTAATACAAGTTAAGATTCTAACACTACTCAAAATTGCTAATATGTCGGATGAGCAGTATCTACATTTCTGCTCCTCTTATTTTCCTAAATCCTCAAAAATGTTTTATTCTTATGTATTTGTGACAAATAAATTAAATTCTTATTCAAATAAAATAAATCCTGTTTAACCATAATTAAGGTTGCAATCCAGTTCTATAAGAAGATGATAAATGGTGAAATAAGAGTACCACATAAAGGTTCTAATTTCTCACTATTTAGGGTAATCTTTTAGATAACCCCGAGTCGAAATTTGGCTATTAATATTATTAACATTATTAAACACGACCTCTTAACACCAAATTGCCACAATCGAATGCGAGCCGACCATGGGGTCCCAGGACTTCCTATTTTGCGACTCGTAAAATCCTCGATCTTTTAGAAGGCGTGCAACATCGGTGTGAGCCGATCAAGGATAGAAGTAAACTGTTTATCATCCTCGGATTTATATTCAATGTGCACCTTATTAATTAAGAGCTGCCACATCGGTTGTGAGCAGCAAGATGACATAAACTTTTATCAGGCGCCACATTTTTTTTAATGAATTATTCATTAACTGCCTCTATAAACGCTACCACATCGGTTTTGTGCCCAAATAGTATGTTCTAATTTCGGCTTTGAGTTTTATTACTTAAATTTAACATAATTCTCTCCAGATTTCAAGTCTTGTGATAATGTTGAACTACCTAACAACGTAGTGAGCCGTCAAAAATTGGTAGCCAATTCTCTACAACACTGACAAAACCCTCAGATGTGTACCTTACTTTCACCAAAAAAATCTCTACAAAGTGATCTAAACTAAGAATCGCAAAAAACCTTAAAGTAACTTTATTTATCAGGACAATATATAATGTTCTATTAAGCTTATGGGAGCAAAAAGCCACAATTAACCTCTATGAGCCTTAAAGACGGGTTATCCAACTACTCTAATGTTTAGCATCACTTATATAAAACACTAACATTTCTCTTCTTCGCAATTTAATATATTTAATAAAAAATTTCTCACGAATGCATAGGTCTAATAAACCAAGCTTTGCATATTTAAAGTCTAGCTTGGAAACATGCAAACTCTTGGTCTCTTTCAAGCTAGAACTCGTTTTTAGATCTTTTGTATAAGAAGACTGACAAGATAGCTTCAATTTATATACATTAAGCAAACTAGAGCGTAATTATGCTCGATCAAGTAAAATTTATTCCCTAAAAAGGACAAAACATCTATGTCAAGATACGTATCCTATTTTGAAAATTTAATGTTGGCGCATATTTTTGGCTATTTTTGGTGAAAAAATGTGTTTACGTGAAGACAAGACTACAGGTACAATCAAATCGAAATATACCCCCCCCAGTACTAGACTACGACATTTTTCCTCAAGTGAGACTGGTCACCACCCATACTGAAATTCAAGGAATAAACCAAAATGAAGACTCAACGCAGATCTAAAGCATGTTATTACATTATCTAAGTTGATTAAACGTATTACCCTCTTCTATCAATAAATCTAGGATACCGTGATTCCCCCTATGACTAACAGTGCGAAGATTGAAGAACGAGGTGGAACGGTGGGACAAAACCACGATTCACTATAGTCATCAAAATCCATGCAAATCCGGTGGAACACAAAGACACAAACACTAAACACAAGAAGGAAGAAGGCGTGAGCTCCTCACATCACACTTAATTATAGTAAATATTAATATACTACTACAAAGATACGCATAGGTTGCCACCACGAAGCCGCTTGTTTTTGTGCGAGACTCTACTTGACTCTCCCCATAACATAGTGAATTTCAGATAAAACACGTGGAAGAGCAAACTTCCATTTGACAGTTTATATGCACCGCTTTAGAGAAAAAATGAAAATCCGAGATGCCGGGGTCAAAATGAATCCTCACTCCCAGGAAGGAAGAGAAGAAAATGAATCCACCGGATAGGTGAAAATAAGAAGAAAAATTCGGATAACATATGTGATGAAAGATAACATACGATCCTTCAAAAGGGTAACTCACATATGTATCGAAAGTTTTTTCATTCAAGAATCCAGGGTCTGAAAACATGTCCTTCTTCATCAAATCATCAATAGGAGCATCGTACAAAATCTTCTTCCACCAATCGCTAGCTGTCTACGATCACTAAAATCAAATAATCATCACTTCCCATCAGAGAATGCGTTTCATCGGTGAACCCCCGAGAATGGAAACACACATATTCATTGAGGAGTTAATGAATCAACGTAAGTAAAATCTCAACGTCGTCCTAGAGTGAAAACACACATCCTCGTTAGAACGGAAAGAGGTGTGACTATGCTGAAAGTCGACTCTTCAAGGTTTGGAATCATAAAATCCTTTGGCACCGATGTCCTCTAACACCCATCAAAAGAGAGGTGACGTCACTTAGAAGTATCGACATCGAATTCAAAAGAGATGTTAGAGTAAAATTTAAAATTATCTCCGGAACGTCCTCAACTTATAGTGACTCGTCATCACTAGAGGTAAAATTCGTCATTTAAACGAAAATAGGGTTAGAGAAAGGCACGGATTTTTTCCTTATAAAACGATTAAATGGGAGAGAAATCACCACACGAAGGAAAAGTCCACCAACACAATCACAACTGATGTTATCCTCGACTCACGTTTGGGATGGAACAAGGTCCTCAACACTAGACTTTAGAATACGTCCGACTCCCCCCCTTTTTATCCGAGGAATAGTGTAAGTTTCCTCACCCCTGATGATAGCGTCCTCGGGCACCAAAATCGGTAAAACGATGTTCGATTGCAATAAGACGGCAGGGACAGCTCCAGAAATAATATCACTTCAAAACGCGAAAGAAAAAAAAATGTGAGGAATATATCTTTCCTCGTAAGTCATAGTACCATCATCGTACATCAAATCAAAAAGCTGACTTTGAAACCTTGCGGAAGATAATTACTGAGATTAGCCAACTGCTCTAGACGAGCTGAACCTCTATCTTTTTATTAATCCAATACCTCATATCATTGAATTTAAACCTTTAAATCTCATCAGATCATAATATTGCATCATTCCCTTCTAAAACGAATAATCTATTTTCTCAATTACGATTAATCTTTAATCCCTAGCGTCATTACTTTCAACTTAACAATTCATTCTAAATAATGTTGCATAAGATCCTCCATTTCTTGAGGACTCGTTTCATAAAGAGTGATTGTTCGGATGCAAGCCGCCTGCTTTTTTGAAGAAAACCTTTTCACAAATGATTGATCATTAGAAAAAGTTCATCTGCAACTCGACAATTTTATCCCAGTCCAATGTAGTACATCATTTATCCTTTGCTGACTTAAGATCTTCTTGATGATTTATGGGAATACTGCGGGGCTGGTCAAAACCTGTAATACAAATTATAGAAGAATAGTGATTAGTGCTTAAAAGTAGTTATTGATTTATCTGTTTACCATCGGGAGAAGACAGTTCATGAGACCCCCACACTTTCAGCAAAATATTTGTGTTATGTAAAACTCGGATAATTTGTGTGATAATAGTTATCACTATAGAGTTTGATTGTACTCGTTCCTGCTCATAGAGCAATCGGGAACAGAGGTGGAAAATCATACCAAATGAGAATCGTATCCCAACCAAATTGGCACAAGTATGTCTCTACTGGTGATTGTGAGGTGGTGATCAAAAAAGTCCAGTGTAATATCGTGTAAGGAAAAGGATTTTGGGGTCATGGGACAAACTCTTTTCTCGTGCTCCTACAATCTACAACTTTGGACAATGAATCCCACCGTTATACTACCTCACACCACACCAAACCAAAATTAGTGTTTATACCGACATGACGAAGAACAATTAACGAAAAAATTTATTAAAAAATAAATACAACTCAAAAATTTTGTAAGAAGACATGTCGAAGAATTAAACGGATAAGAGGATAAAGAAGATAAGAATTAAACGATATAAGAGGATAAAGAATAATATTTATAGGTTTTTCAAATAGAACATAAGAAATAATAAAAATAAGAAAGAAAAAAAATTTTGGTATATTTTTTAATATTTATAAAAGAAAAGGAAAAATAAAAATTAAATGGAAAATATTTTTGGATTTTTATATTTTTAATAAGTACGAAAATAAACTTTCCGAAGAAAGGATCTTCAAGACTCGAATACAAACAATCTCGCAAAAATCGCTACACCCATCCCCGGCAACGGCGCCATTTTGATGTTCGTCAAATACAACCCTCTTAATAATATATATATATATATATAATACATATACGTATATGTAAGCAAAGTATCATACAAATTACTCTTAGAAAAGAATAATATGTAATCAATACGGGTATTGTTCTCCTCGATGAGAGTTGAATAGAAATTCACGGTTACGTCGGGAATCGAGCTTGATTATCATAAAAGATCTGGATTTGGTTTCTAATTCTAATAACGCAAAGGGAAAGTAAATTTAAAGCACGCTGATCTAAAATAAACACAATTAAAACATTAAGCACGAAAATGTTAACGGGAATTTAAAACCGAGACTTAAAAACCTAAGTTATCTAATTTAACACTCAAACTATTTTTTTATTTTTTATAAATCCTAAATGATTAAAAATAATTTTAGAAAAAAAAATTATATTTTTTTGAGTTTTATTTTATTTATTATGAATTAAAAACTAATTTAACCTAAAAATATTATAAAAAATACTAAACTAAATTGGAAAATTCTGAAAAATTTACTAAAAGTACTTAAGATAATTCTAATCCTAGAAAAAATAAAATAAGCCACACATCTTATCTTAATAAGCTGTAAATAAGTCCTAAAGGGCTTAAAGCTTTATACAACAAATACCCTAAAATACCAAACTGCCACAAGGTCTAACGAAAAAGACCCAAGGGCGCAGTGGTAAGGGTGTTTGCTGTTAAGGTTGAGGTCTTGAGTTCAAGTCCTCCCACTACGGTAAACGCCCTACCATTTTTATTTGCAATTTTGATTTTTTAAAAAGCTCTTATACATGAATATAAGAAACTTTTATGAAATGACTTTTTCAGAAAACCTTAAATAAGCTTAGAAATTAGCAATGAAAAGCTCTGAAAAGCTAAAAAGCTCACTTGACTAAATAACCTAAACCTGCTTAGCTTTTTGGACTTAAAAAGCTAAAGCAAACTGAATAAGCTTAAAACAAACATAAACCTAGACTTAATAAGCAATAAATCCTAGAAATAAGCTGAAACAAATAAGCTAAAGGCACTAAAAAGACATTAAGACAGCAGGCTAAAAAGAAGGCTTAAAGGGCAATTAGACCAAACTATTTAGCAAGGCTATAGGACAAATAAGCAAATTGAATAAGCTAATCAGCTAAAAACAGATGAAGACCTATACTTTAATAACTCAAATCAGAAAGAATTAAGCAAAATGGAAAAGAAATAAGCTAGAAACATAGAATTGAAAATGGCAGATTACACTAGTTGATATTTTTGGTTTTTTGAAAATAATGACAACTTTGAACTTAATATTAAGAATCTAAATCATTTTGGACATACTACAAACTAAAAACAGATGAACATCAGATTCCGATAAGCTAAATTAAATCAAACTTACTCTAAATAAAACCCTATCTTAACCATATTTTGATCTGCAAATAAGGTACTTAAGAACAACCAACAAACACTTTAACTTGCCTGAATTTTTAAGCTGAGATGTTTAAAATGATACCTTAAAGAACTGATTCTCAATGATGCATTTAAAACTCATTTAGCTCACAAAAACCATATATCAAATAGGTTTTTAAGAAATTTAAACAAATAAGCTTTTAGAATAGCCTTAGGTTTAGCAGACATTAACCCTTGATAAAACGAACTTTAAAACTTAACTACAACTATTTGGAACTTATGAAAACTTTGTTTTAGACTTAATTTGAGCTTATGAAAACTATTTTAATAACTAAAACATCCTACACTTGCTTTATTCTTGATAATACAGCTTATCCCAAACACCCCTTTAACATTGAAATTTTCATTTTTAAGTTCAAACAGACCTGGATAAGTCTTGATTTACTAAAACAGATGATTAACTAGGCAATTAAAAGACAAATAAGCATTAATATTAAAGAAATAAGCACTGCAATAATGAGCTAATCTAATAATCTGTATAAACTAATCTTTGACAAATTTGAGAAAACTCTAAATAAACTTTAGACCTAACTTTAAACTAACATCAGAAGCTAATAAAAGGCACAATGAGCACATTAAAGCAATGATAAGCAGAGACTAAGCAGATAAAGAACAAATAAGCACAATCCAACAGATAATAAGCAATAATAAGCAGATCTATAAGCTAAACATATATTTAAGCTTGAAAAGAGAAGTGAGTACATACCTTTGCCCTTTGCTCTAAACAAGGGCTTAAATGCTCAACTAAGCTAATCAACAAGCTAGCTTATGAAATAAGCTAAGAATAAGCCCTATAAGCCCATCCAAATTTGGCTTATCTTCCATTAGCTTAATCAAGTTACTTTGGTGAATTTAAGTAAACTAGCTTATGCAGTTAAGCTTTAGAAGAGCTTAACTGTATAAGAAACAGCTATAGAGATTATTTGAGCTTATTTAAGGCTTATTAAGTAATTTCCTCACACATTTTGAGTAACAAGTATAAGAGTAAACAAAAATTAAAGAAACAGTTTAAGCTAAAAGGGAAATTTTATTAATGATAAAACGATTACAAAGCTGTTTAGAATACAATAAGCAAAATAAGCTGAAATTAAATCTATACTACTCCTAAACTACAGGGGCAGATCCTTCTAGAGCCTGAGACGCTCCCCCATCTTCAATCCTAGCCTTTGATCTTTAATCCATCATTATCATCCCTTGATCATACTCCACGTTTCAATAGCCAATGAGAGGCTTGAGGATCGCCAGTGTGGCTAGGGAATGTCAGATGTGTCAGAATATTCTTTCTAGAAACATGGGGCTCGAGCGTGTGTGTGAAGAGGTAGATTTAACTGTGTGCGTGTGTAGCAGGGTAAATGAGATTTAGGAGGGAAATGGGGTGAAAGATAAACAGTGATTAGCTTTGACCCATTTTATAACTTAGGGTTGACCGGGGATGGAGGTTTGACTTGGGCTTTATGGTATATGGGTTTGGTTTAAATGGATTTTGGCCCAGGAATGTTTGATAAATATAACGGATTAAGGATTTTTGGACTTTAGGTGTATATAACTTCATATTAATGGGCTGACTTGGCCCGTTAAATTGGTATAGGTTGGCCTATTAAAAATGAATATGCCTTCGGCTTTGGGTTTTTTCACGCTCATTCCATTCCCGTGCTCGGTTTTGTCCGGTTTGCTTTGTTTTTGTCCTTTTTATGATATATCCATACCTGCAAGACACAATTCATGAAATACATATATACAATGCATTTATTGTGTATTTTTGGTTATTATTGGTCTTTTTAGCTTGTTTTATTAGGTAAAAGGTATGTGTATTTAAGCACATACCAAAATTCCCCATACTAAGCTATTGCAGCACATACCCACCTTTAATCACAGACGGGTTTGACTTCGTGTTGAACTGAGGCGTGTTGATAGGAAAAAGATTTAAGCAAAGCACTACGCAATGTCTTCTATGAAAACTGAATACATAGCTGCATGCTGAGCTGCATGGAAGCTATTGGATATGATAAATCATTTATGGGCTTGGAGTGTCCCCAGCATTGATAAACCTATTGATATGTACATTGACCACACAAGTACGCATTACCAAAGCGACGAACCTGGTATGTACATAAATGTTGTCAAACATATATATACGGTTAAAATATCACTTATACGAATAATGCAATATCCAAGAAGTGAAAAATTATCCTTAAATTTTATACAGATAACAACTTAGCTGATCCCGTTTACAAAACCAATGCCATGAACCAAACATGATGAAGCATTCATAGGAGCCTTGTGGACGTTAGACCAGCTAGTATTATCATGTAGACTCATTATAGAATTAATTATATGAATAATTGGGAATTGTAACAACAGGTTTAAATTCATAAATCGAATTGATATACTAGGTAATAACTCTTTCATTCTAAAAATATTGTAACCAATATAGCAATGTTTAAAACTAGAAAATTTTAAATTATTCTAAATCATCCAATTGTCAGTTAATGAACGGGCGCATCAAAGAATTAATTCAAATGTGAGTGGTTTTGATCATATTACACACATGAAAGAAAAAATGATGAAACCGCCAAACTCATATGTTTGTTCAAATGGATGAACATTGTGACTGACCCAACCAAACGAGTATACACAACGATGGATCCAACGTTATATTGAATCTCACAAGTATTATGTACTCTCATCCGACAGAAATTGAATGCAAGTAGGTATATAGAATGTAGTGGAAATGTCAATCTTAGATATGATTCAACGCTGACCTGTTGAAGGCTGCTATAAAGGCCATTTTCAGGAGGGATATGAAACACATAACGGACACATGCAGTCAAAATAATGATTTGTATCCACCCCCATGTATATGAGTAATGATACAACTAGGCCGCTCATGAATTTAAACAGATTATGTGTGGCCAGCACCCCAAAATGTAATGTAAGATTGATATATACTTAGATTAATATAGGTAATCTGTATCAATGTCTAAATCGAGAAACAGAATAGATAAACATAAGAATGACTTAAGGATCCATGACAATGATGCAACAGAAATATCTAAACACAAGGATGTAATTGTATATCTAAACCATTTATAAAAAGATGTTTAAGAAGCTATCGCCTCATAAGTTTCTAGGGGCAGGTATGGTGTTGACAGACGCAATACCATTGCTTATATAATTACATGATTAATCTGACTGCGCAAGAGTGAGCAGTTGAAGATTGCTCGTTTCAAAATAAAATAATTATATGGCTTAGACACACGTGAGCCAATGGTCACACCATACACACTGAGGTACCATTTTAAATAATCGTATTTTAATGTATTTACGGTATATAAAATAACCTTACTAACTCGGGATCATTATTGGCTTCTAATAACTAAGTATGTTAAACATAATTTATTGCTTAACAATTTAGGAAAGCCCACTAAAACCTATAAGGGAGGCGGCCACCTGTAGAGAAACAAAGAGGGATAAGATCAAGTTAAATTTGGCAAATAAATAAGTGATAACCTCTTATTTATTTTGATTAACTAATTAACAATTATCTACTCCTCTTTTCTCTTTATAAAACACGGCACACAAACAAAACACAGTGAGTTTTTTTGTTTTCTTGGTCCAACTTTTGAATCTAGTTTATTCAAGGTGTCTTACAAGGTTACGGGGTTAAGACTAGCATCTACTTGGTATACAAGGAAGTGTAGTGTGGATACATCATAGAGGTGATCTCCTTTGATCACATGGTTTCATTAGGTGTTTCCTGTAAAGGTGAAGGTCACCATTAGATTCAACCGATCACGCTACAAATGTATTACTATTGTTGTTTTATATGAATGATCAATAGACTCTATTTGATTGTGTGAATAAACCGCTGCTTTTAATTATATTAAATATGTTATTTAAATTCAAATCACCAACACATAACACAAGTTTTAAAATTACAACATATTTATCTCATTTGTTTTAATTTCCATGTACAAAAAAGATTCATTAATTTTAATAACAACTTGTGAATAAAAATTAAAGATTATACATAAATTAACATTATAATAAAACAATGTAATACACGTTTTTAATCTTATTTATTGGTAAAAGGTTTAATACCCTGTAATATAAAAAAAAATATTATAAGAGTTATGTAACATGAGGAGATGAGGTAATGAGCCATACATATTCAAACACAACAACCATAACAAAAGACTTGATAACTACTTATAAATGAAACCATACATATTCGAAAGTTCTCAAACACAATAACAATTACAAGTTTTATCAAGGGAAAAGATTAAAGATTATCTAAACCCTAGATTGACACCCTTAAAGGTTTTTACACCCAAGTAATTCAATCATTGACAAGATAGTGCAAAGCAATTCGTCTTGTCACAGGAAATCATTAATGGATAATCAACCCCTACAATACCTTGGTTAAAACCCAAGTATTGTAGTGATTGATAAAAGATGTAAAAACTTTGTCAAAAAAAGTTCATATAAATGTAAATCAATGTACTTTTACGTTCGTCCCAGGAGAAAATTATAGTGTAAACATTAAAGGGTTTGAAGAATGAAAAAGAAAAGTTATGTAAAGGATGAATAGAAATGAACCCTCCACACAACTTAGGGTAGAAACCGGGTAAATACATAATCTATCAGTTCACAAAGATGATATTCCATATAAAAGATAGACATCGTAGACCCAGTGATGCAATGTATAACCCTCCCCAGCTACTCAAGTTTCTCTCAAAAGAAATCTTGTTTCAATTCTCACGGAGACATAACACGTTATCTATTGACTTTCTTACTCCGATATTATTGATATTGAAGAGGCGGCAGTCTACTCCAACCTTCAATCACTAAACCAAAATGCACTTACTAAGTCTAGAACCAAAAGAGGTAACACATTACAAATATACACTTGTTGTTCATAAGAAAGAATACGAGTTCTAACAAAGAGTCCTACGCATTATCATTAGATCTTGCCAAAACATTCAAAGTGGCACTCTTTAGTACTTTATAGTGACGAATGTAAATCCTTACAGTGTCAACATCAAAAAATACTAAGGTAGGTGACACGTGTAATCTTGAAAAAGATCAAACTTGCATTAACTGAAAATCCAATGTGATCAAGGTTAATGAGTATTAACGGGAAACACCAAAATTGTTGTTGTTTACTTCACAGTTTATATCAATGATTCACTTGAATTTGTTGTTATCCTTTCTTGAAAGGGAATCAAGATTCAAGAACAGCAAGTGGGGATATCAAAAAGCGTCGTTAGCGTCTCTAGACGTCTCCATTTTAGATTATTCTACACTTTGAGTTGGAAAACCTGTTAAGGAGATTCATTTCACGAATCCAATTAAGAAGACGCATGGACCATATTTATACTGTGAAACGGTCCTCACGGAACCGAAGGTTAAAGTTACCAAACTTTAGCGAAGGAACAAGACATGCGTCCATATCTTTTATTTCTTTTTAACCCTTAAATGTGCAGATACCGGCAATGTAACTACCTCATTCCAGTACCGTCATATTCATAGCCACATACTCATACTCAAAGCCTCAAGATTCAATTATCAAAGATGAAAGCTCAGAACGAACAAAGATACACTTTCGCAACTCTAATAATAAAGAACTTTCTAAAAGTCATCAAGTTAATGATTTCAAGTGGATCAAGTCAAAATCGTCACTTAGGGGAGATTGTTAGATGCAAATATGAACAACAACCCCATATGAGGAATACTGTTAGTTTTCAAGACAGGTATGAGTATGTTGATCAGAAAGTAATAATGATAAATCTCAAAGGCAAAAAAACCGAAGAAAAGAAAAGAAAAATATCAAGATCAAGATCACAAGCATGATTAGAACAATAAAGATTAAGCCTACTACCCTACAAAGTCCAAGATCAAGATATAAGGCCACACGAAGTCAAAATATTAGTATAGACGAATAACCACCCCTTAAGGGGAGATTGTTAGCATTACTTCTTTTATAAAGTGTCGGTTATTCGAGTTTACGAACCTTGTAATATTGTAATAGGCTAGCCGGGTAAACAGGCTTGGGCTTTTAAGCTAATATTGTATATGTTTCGGGCTTAGCCCATCCAAAGCCTGGTCCTGGCCCATGTGAGAAACCTCAACCGTCCCATATTGGACTTGGGGTATAAATAGGACCCTCTCCTCACTAGGAGAGGGTGTATGTGTGAGAGAATGAGAGTTCTAGTTCCACCCTTTATATTTCTTCCTTTCTTTTTATACTAAGAAAAAAAGTTCTTCCCTTTTGGACATACCACCACCACATCTTACCATCTTTCTTTTTTTATTTCTTGTACTTTTGTGTGTGATTTGGTAAAATAAACATATTACACTAATGTTGTTTCTGAGACTGCTTGGGTACGAAATCTCTTGCATGAGCTTCATGTACTTGTTTTTATTGCTACTTTGGTTTGTTGTGATAATGTAATCTTTCTACTAATCCGGTTCAGCATGAGCGAACTAAGCACATTAAAAGCAACTAGGGAATAGTGCATGATTAGGTAAACATGTTTGCTTAACCATACCAGTTTTCCATCAATTTACTTTTCTGCATAATTAGGAGTAGTTTAATTAAGTAGTTTAATCAAACATTTTTAAAAACCCGAGATTTTACTTGTTTTCCAAAAAACATAAAAATACAAAAATAATATTCCCTCAATCTTTAGACCTTAGTAACGTACAATTCGATCCTACCCAAACTATTCCCCTAGAGAACAATAATAACCCCCAAGTCTTGCCTATACTACACTACAACGATTAGGTACACTGTCTAGGAGGGTTGTAAAACTTTTGCGTTTGCAACACTTCGCATTACATAGTATTAGCGAGACCTAGTTTGTCTAATGGAGCAAATTAATAAAATCTCATTTTCCTTCCTTTTGTATAACAATTATAAAAGCTATTTTTGGTTATGCCGCAGCAACAACAGTTGGAAAATGTTTCCTAAAAATGAATCTTGTAATTCCAAATTTGCGCAACCAAATGATGATTCTCAAACTTGTGTCATAAAAAACACATTCGACATCGATATGACTATATGAGGTAACTTATTTTTTTGTTTATCCTTTTTACACTACTTGTCAATCTTAGCAAAAACCGAATGGGTCTCATCAAGTAGCAGGTCTCATTAAGAGCAAAGAGAGAAGTACACATTCTATGTACTATGAATAATAAACCACTCATTCGGTTTGTTTCTAGTATAATCAATACTCATTAATTCACTTCAAGAATTACTAAACAAACCATAAAGGTCAAACTAAATAGTCAAACTCTTAAAGCCAACTCTAAACTGTTACTACATATGTCAATCTAAGTAACCAGGCATCACAAATTTGGTGTTAAATGGAAATTAAACAACCTTAATTTTAGATTTAAAAATTCTAATTGCGGGTGAAAAAACTACTAATAAACTAAGAATATATATGCAGCAGAAGTAAAAGAAAAACCTGGATACAATTTGTGGATTAGAGAGGGTATTTCTTTTCGAGTGGGTCTGCAGTTTTGTGCGGTAGGTGCAGGGTGTTCGGCAGTATTGCAGACGGCTTCCATGTGTTTAGCAGTAGGTGCAGGTCTGCAATATTAGGATATGTGCTTTGCTAATTTTTTGAGGATGTTGGCTGAAGTGTGGCCGCTCTACTTAGGTGTTTGGTGTAAGGTTCAGGGCTGGACGTGAAACTTTCAAGACTAGTTTCACCATAGTTAGTGTTTCACCTGGATTTGCCCTATTATGTACAGGACCAGCTCGACTTGAAAAAACCTCTAAATTAAACATGTAGTTAGTGGTGATGTGATAAATAAAGTTCCGTTAATAAACATTTCTCAACTTCTCCCTCTTTATTGCCACGAGTAGAGGTTTATCGAGCATCTTTTCTATAACACCACCACGCACAATCACCTCTCTGATTTCCTTACCAATATCCTTGTTCACTACCTTTTGTATTAAAAAGTGTAGGTGAAGCGCTACCAAATCCACCAATCATTTCAAAACCATTTTCCAATAATCTGTCATCCTCATTTTCAAATCAAAAGCCTGGTCCCTTGTGTTGCTGCAACACCATACATATGCTTAATATTAATATTGCCATAACTCTCAACAGTTGTTGTTGAATAGTTAACGGACGTTAATGATGAAAAAGTGTTACGGTATCCCATTAACGCCATTGAACTCTTCTTCATCATGCTCCTAAACAAACAGATATTTCACAAAATCAAACTAAGATGAAGCCCAATAAACTTTCACCATCAAGAACACAAATTTCAAAGTACAAAAAAGGCTTACAATATTGAAATACGTAAGAGGGTTATTCTATAAATCCTCCTTAATTATGTCTGCAACCTATAAATAAAAGCAGTAAGATATCCACTAAGCAAGCAGCTATCAGATTTAATCTCTGAACTCGTAACCTATTATCGGAAGCAATAAATTAACGAAAAAAGCCTACCAATCAAAACATAAAAACCAAAACCCTAAATTTTTTTTATACGAATCTCAAACACCGATTTATGCAACAATCTAAAACTCAAAATCAATCGACAATGAAAGCAATGTAAAAAAGATTGTAACTTATTAATACACATAAATTAGGCTAAAAAAAACTACCTGGTGATTTTCGTTTGCTATGAATCTATGAAGCTTCCAACACATCATGATAACTTATATGATTTTTTGAAACAATTAAGGTATAATTAAAACGATCATTGTTTGATCTCAATTTGTGGTGGGAAGGGAGTTTGGGGATGAATTGATTATGTGTGTTTTCTTGAGATTTTAGATGTTATAATTGTGCAATTATTTGTGACAAACAAAAGGATACATAACATCAATCATTAAGACTCAAACTTAATTTTTTTGGCAAACGAAAGGATACATAAACATTAAGACTCCACACTTAATTGCAGAAACAATTAATATTTGGGGGAATTAAACGTGGTTGTTATGATATTTATCTACACAACTCAAGAAGTTTTCATAGAGGGTTTCCTTAATAAATGATGGGACCATGTCTTTTATAATATAAGATGTTGTTACAATAAGTTCTTAACTTCTTATGACTATTTACGTAGTCAAATATTCATGAACACAAAATAATCCTTCACAAATGCTTTTTATAGCTTTAGTGGAAAAAAGCTGCAAAACAAATACCAACAAAATGATAATGCAATGCATCAAGTAACGACTTCTAAGGAAAAATATTACGATAAATGAGAAATGAGGATGGATACTTTAGCTTATAGTAAAGGTTTCTTGAAAAATATGAGTCTTATTGACATGAATGATTACATAGAATGGATTCGATGGCTAAATCGTCACAAATTAAACTTAATTACCACGAATCTAAACATGTTTGATACTTTGATTTATTAATGCAATTTGTTACAACGGAACCCAAACCGACTGAATATTCTGGTTGGTTGTTAATTGGCTATTGATTTTTTCGACTTGCTTAAGTTAAGGAACCATCTTGGTTTCTTTGCTAGGTTACAACTGTGAGGGAGGAACAGGTTAATTACACATACGAATACACGACACAACTACGGAAAATTAGGCCCTTTGATGTATTTTAGTTCTCATTACCTCATTTTTTGTGTATGGTTAAGTTTTTCAGCTCCACTCCCGTTGATAGACTAATTTGTATAACGTATATTGAGATGACATTACTTTGGTATAAAAGTTAGGTGTCATAATACATTACAATGATATTTAGTGTTGGGCTGTTTCAGTGCCCAATAATCAACGCCTAGATTTAAATAGAAATTAAGCTAAGTATTAAGGAACCCGCTGAGTGGGATCAGCGGGTATTGAAGAACCTCTAAGTAATGGGACTCAGAGGTTATGACAGAACCTCTGAGTAAAGAGACTCATAGGTGATGAAAGGACTCTCTGAGTGCGAAGCCTCAGAGAGCAACGTTAGACGTATTCAAGTCAAAGACATCATCAAGGAAGTCGAATATTACTTAAAGACATACTCGTCAGCTGGGATGGATATCAGCTGGTATGTAGAAGGAATACGCTGAAGTTCTAAGGAGAGTCAGAGGTGGCAATACTCTGACTATCCTGTTACCCTTTGAAGAAGAACAAGCTGAGCTTAAAGATTGTTCTCTGATGAAGGCGGGAAACTTAACAAGTGTTTATGGCGGGATAAACATTGGTTTAAGTTAAAGCCTGTACCAAGTACGAAGTTGGCAAAAGTAGTGAACAGTTGGCAGAACTGTTCACTAAAGTATGGGCGGGTAGTTTCCAAGAATGGACGTGCATTAAATACCTCGTACCTCGTCCACTAGATTCTTGACACGTTGCAACTACCCCCACTAAGGACGCAACCTAGTATTAGTATAAATAGAGAATGTTGTAAGGAGTAAATGTTATCGCTTTAATTGTTGTTGTTATTATAGGCATTTACTCCTTTGTCGAACTTACACAGTAGACCTCTGATCCTATCAGCTGGCTATATAAGTTCGCTTGTAAACTTGATACTCTATCTAGTTTACTTGTTCAGAGGGTAAGCACACATTGTCATTCAACTTGTGCGATCCATAGCACATTGTAATACTTTGATTCTTAATCAATAAAGCATTACACGATTGAAAAGTTATTACTTGTGTTATTTACATTAGATAAGTGTTATATTCCTTATAGATGTGTTAATTGGGACTTTTAATTGGTATCAGAGCAGTTTTGATTTATAAACATTTTAGAAACTGTTCTTTGTTTTAAACAAATCAAGATCCAATCATGTCTGGAATTGTTCCACCTATCCCACCACCTTTTGGTGCAAGTTCTGGCAATCCGGGTAGCCCTAGTGTTAATAGGGTTGACACGATGCCTACAACTACTGACCCTATCAACACCACAACTACGACTAATGTAGCTCAAGGTGTTGTTGATGAGAACCTACCTCAACTGCTTGATTCAAGAGGAGGGTCTCATGTCATAAATGTACCTACTTTTGACAAAGATGATTTTACGAGTTAGAAAGTTAGGTTCCTGGTATTCCTTGATGGACTTGAACCTTACCTTCTGAAAACTCTAGAAGATGGACCATTTGTACCTATGTCAAGCTTGTCCACTACTGAAATCCCTTACCTAAACGTCAAAATCAATGGTCAAATGATGAAAGTCGTCTTGCTAATCAAGATAAACGATTAAAAAGTATCATTATATCTTGTTTACCAAATGGTGTTATGAAATATGTCATTAAGTGCAAAACTGCTAAAGAAATGTGGAAGGATCTCATCCTAGCTCATGAGGGACCATCTGATACAAGAGATACCAAGATTGCAGCCATAAGACTTAAGTTCAATGCTTTTAAATCACTTGAGGGTAAAAAAGTAATAGGAACGTTCACAAGGCTGAAATGCTTGTTAAATGACTTTGAAAATAATGGTGTTACCATTCCTCAAGCAGAAGCTAATGCCACGTTTGTTAATAGCCTGCCAAGAAAATGGTTAAGTATGAATCAAACTCAGACGGTAAATAATTCCATTAAAAACGACAGTATGGCTACACTAAATGGCAAGTACAATTATGAGGAAGGTCTGATTGATCAAATCTATAAGTCAGTGACACAAAGATTTTCAATTCGGGACTCAAGCTCAAAAGCCTTGATTTCTAACACACCATTTCAGGACAGTGACTCAGATGTTGAAGAGGATTAGAGGACCAGATATGAATTTATGGCTGATTTAAACGCTGAGTATCATGAAAGAGCTCTGCTTGCAAATCAGAAAAGATTCTATAAAAGATCTGGGAGGGTTGGATCTGCTAGGAAACCCATAGACAAAACTAAAGAAACTTGTTTTGCATGTGGGAAAACTGGGCATTTTCAAAAGGACTGCCTTTCAAACAAAACATCTACTCCATCATATCCATCCTTAAATAACTCATTTAACAAATTCAAATCATACACACCACCCATCAACCAAATATCTTCCCATAACACTGGTAACTATCAAAAAGACTACAAAGGAAAATCAAGGGACTTAAAGCTGAAATATTTGTCCTAACCCAAAGAATTAATGATCTAACAAAGGGAAAGAGTGAAAAGGGGAAGAGTGACAAGGAAAAGAGTGAAAAGGGGTTGATAGCTGAGTCATTTGACTGGGATGAAGAATCTGTGTCCTCTGAGGATGAAGGAACCACCAGGATTACAGCTTTTATGGCAATTGCTGAAGATGAGCCTTATGTGGGGAAGGCTAATGCAAGATCTGGTCAATGGGTTGACATCACTATAAAAAAGGTACACAGACTCTTGTCTATGACTAATAGTAATGATAGAAAACATATCTTAGATTACACTCATGTTGACCTTATTTATGTAGAGGATCAGAGAAAAAACATGGTTAACAAATATAATCTTCTTAAGCAAGAATTGTCCTTACATAAGTCTGAACTGAGTAATCTGAAGAATACTATGTCCATTAACTGTTCCCTTCAAAATGATGTCATTAGAGTCAATCTAGAAAATGAATCTTTGAAGGATGAAATCTCTTATCTAAATAGGTTCATTGAAAAATGGACATGTAGCAAAGTCACCCTTGATCAACTGCTCTCTGAGCAAATACCTGGCAATATTGTTAAAGCCCTTGGAGGAAAATGTAGGAGAAAAGAGAACAACCCCTCTAAGGAAGTTCTGTTTACCAAGGATGATGTATCCACATCTAAGTCTGCTCCTATGATCACCTCTGACTCTGAGGATGACAGTGACATTTAGGAACCCCTGCCCCCTCTTCCTAAGCTGACTGGGGCAGATTCATCTGGTGCTTCTAAAAGTTTTATTTCATTGTCTGACCTTACTGCTAACATGGTTGATTTAACACTTAATACTGCTTTTAAAGAGATTAAAAAGTCTTCTAATAAAGTGTCACAAACCTATGTCATTAAGAAAAGGACTAAATCTAAGCATCCAGCTATCCAAAACTCATGTCCTGATAAAAATGCTCTCCTATCAACTGAGCAACTTCTTTTAACTCTGATGGAAGAAGTAAAAGGTATCAAGAAACAAATTCTGATACCTTCAGACACTTCTTCATTAGTGTCTCAGGCTTGTAGCTCAAAGACCCCTAAGCAAAAGGTATGGTATGGACCATGTAAACACTGTGGGATGAGGAATCATCTCTCTGATGATTGCTACTCAAAACCCAAGTGTTCGACCTGTGGCTTAATCTCCCATACTACCAAGGAACACACAGAAAAAACTGCTGTTAGGAAATCCTTAAACAAACTGAAAGGCCAATCCACATCCACAACTGTTAGAACTGCTAGAATGACCAAGACATTTGGATAGTGTAAATATTGTGGGTCGAACAAACATCACCCAGATGACTGTGAATTTTACCATAGGTGTGAAATTTGTAGGAGCATAGCTCATAAGATTGTTGATTGTCCAAAGAACCTAAGAAACAAGAAACAAAGGATTGCTATCAAGCAATCAGAACCCACTAAAAAGTAGATTCACAAAAGGAACTAATTTGTATGAAAATGTATGTGCAGGATTACTTAAAGAGATCTGTATGGTATCTAGATAGTGATTGTTCTAGACACATGATAGGAGTGAAACAATATCTGCACATATATTTAAAGGAGCCAGGTCCTAAAGTGGTTTTTGGAGATGATTCTTCAAGGGACACAGGAGGATATAGCTTAGTTAATTGTAATGGAATCACTTTCACCAGGGTTGCTTATGTAAATGGTTTGAAGCATAACTTAATTAGCATTAGTCAGTTGTGTGATGCTAACTTCAAGGTTCTATTTACAAAGACTCAGAGAACCATTTTCAACCAAAATGATGAGGTTGTTCTTATTGCTCCAAGAAGAAGGGATGTTTATATCATAGATATGTCTTCTTTCAACAAGGAAAGCAATGCCTATTTTTTTGCCAAAGCCTCTCCAAGGGTAAACTGGCTCTGGCATAAGAGACTATCTCACCTCAACTTCAAAAACATCAACAACCTTGCAAAACACAACCTTTTCTCTAGACTTCCTTCTCTGACCTTTTCCAAATAAAAAAACTATTCAGCTTGTGAGAAAGGGAAGCATCACAGAGCATCATTTAAAACCAAGAGATCATTTTCCATCAACAAGTCCTTACATCTCCTTCATATGGACCTGTTTGGACCTGTCAAACCTCAAACCATCAGCCACAACAAATATACCCTTGTTATTGTAGATGAGTATTCAAGGTACACCTAGGTATTTTGCCTCAAGAAAAAGAGTGATGCAGCTGACTGCATTATGTCTTTTATCAGAAATATGGAAAACCTCAATGAAGTAAGGGTAAAGGAGCTGAGAAGTGATAATGGAACAGAATTCAAAAATCACAAGTTGGAAGAATTCTATGATGAAAAGGGTATTTCACATAATTTCTCATCTCCTTGTACCTCTGAACAAAATGGTGTAGCTGAAAGAAAAAACAGAACACTGATTGAAGCAGCCAAAACTATGTTAAATAGTGCAAAACTCCCTAAACAATTCTGGGGAGAGGCTGCCAACACTGCTTGCTACACTCAAAACAGATCCATCATAATGAAAAGGCATGGGAAGACTATCTATGATGTTTTCAGAGGAAGAGCTCCTGATATCAGCTACCTCCATGTGTTTGGGTGTCCTATTCACATTCACAATCATAAGGACCACTTGGGAAAGTTTAATGAAAAGGTTGATGATGGATTCTTCCTTGGCTACTTTGGCTACTCTCCAAGTAGCCAAGGCTTATCAGGTGTTAGCATCATAAGATCAAAAATGAAAAACAGTTCATGTAACTTTTAGTGAAGATGATGAAGCTATCTCTCAAACCAGCACAGAAGGTGATGCAATCAACTCCAATGAAAATAGGTCCTTCCCTGATGATGAATTCATTGAACCTAGGACTAAGGATACTCAATGCTCTGTTAACATTGAGTACTTTCCCTATGTTTCTGCATATGAAAACACCACTTCAGCTGTTTTACCCACTCTTCAGAACTCTGTCACTTTTGAAGACCCATCTGAGTTCACTATAGTTGATGATCTTACAGCTATCCATGAACCTGATCATGCTAAATCAGCTGACATTCTTGAGTCTGCTGAACCTCAAAATAATGTCCTAAGTGAATCAATCAGTGATGATCAACCAACTCCAGTCATTTCACCATCTGTTGGAGATATCCTTCAAAACCCTGCTCCACAAGACAGATGGTCAAGAGAAAAACACATTGAACTTGTCAACATCATTGGTGAACCACTAGATGGTATCACAACTAGAAGCAGGATCAGAGATTCGGACATGAGTGTTTATATGTCAATTTTCTCTCTGAAATTGAACCTAAGAAGCTCATTGAAGCTCTAAAAGAAGAAGGATGGGTTATCGCAATGCAAGAAGAGCTAAATCAATTTGAAAGAAACAAGGTCTGGACCTTAGTTGCTAAGCCTTATAGAAAAACCATCATTGAGACTAAATGGATCTGGAAAAACAAAATGGATAAAGAAGAGGTCATCACAAAGAACAAAGCAAGGCTGGTAGCACAGTGATATAATTAGCAGGAAGGGATTGATTATGAAGAGACTTTTGCACCTGTTGCAAGACTGGAGGCTATCAGAATCTTTCTTGCTTATGCAGCCTACATGGGTTTTGTGGTATATCAGATGGATGTGAAGAGTGCATTTCTGAATGGTAAACTCTCAGAGGAAGTATATGTACAACAAACTCCTAGATTTGAAAGCAGTGAATTTCCAAACCATGTGTGTAAACTGGACAAAGCTCTGTATGGGTTGAAACAAGCTCTTAGAGCATGGTATGAAACTCTTTTAACATTTCTTACTCAACATTAGTTTGTCAGAGGTACAATTGACAACACTCTTTTTACTTATAAAACTAAGAGTGATGTCATTATAGTGCAGATATATGTGGATGATATCATTTTTGGGTCAACCAATGTTAAACTTAGTAAACAATTTGCCAAGTTAATGACCAAAAAATATGAAATGAGTATGATGGGTGAATTAACTTATTTTTAAGGTTTCCAAATCAAACAAGATTCCAAAGGAATCTCTATTTGTCAAGAAAAATATGTTAAGGATTTACTCAAAAAGTATGATCTAGCTCACTGTGCCTCAGTGAAATGCCTTATGCTTCCCCCAAACAATTTGGGCCCTGATGAGTCAGGGGTCTCTATAAATGAGACTCTATTTAGAGGCATGATAGGGTCACTGATATACCTTACAGCTAGCAGACCTGATATCCAATTTTCCACATGTCTTTGTGCTAGGTACCAAGCTAACCCCAAGGAATCCCACCTTGTTGCTGTAAAAAGAATTTCTAGGTATCTCAAAGGAACTTCAAATCTTGACCTCTGATATCCAAAAGGATCAGGATTTGATCTAAAATCATACTCTAACTCAGACTATGCTGAATGTAACCTTGATAGAAAGAGTACCTCGGGTGGTTGTCAGATACTTAGAGGAAAGTTAGTATGTTAGAGTGCAAAGAAGCAAAGCTCTGTAGCAATGTCATCAGCCGAGCCTGAGTATGTAGCTGCAGCGGGATGTTGTGCTCAAGTCCTCTAGATTAAAAGTCAGTTGGATGACTATGATGTTCTCTATGACAAGGTGCCCATATTTTGTGATAATACTAGTGCCATTGCCATATCAAATAATCCAATGTTGCATTCTAGGACAAAACATATTGACATCAGATATTAAGCTTCATTTTGTACCTACTGAATTGCAACTAGCTAATATTTTCACCAAACCTCTAACTGAGCCTAGCTTTACTAGATTGGTAGCTGAGTTGGGTATGCTCAATATTGAAAAACAGGTCTCTGATAAGAAAAAGGCTTTAACTGATCTCTGACATGAATATTAAATGTTTTTTAAGGTAACTTAAATGTAACCAGAAAGTTAAAATGACAAACATTCTTAATATTTAATTTCAGATATTCTTAAAAAGGCTATCAACTTTCTCGAAAAATGGAGGATTTTACAGTGAACGAAAGGTCATGGGGACCCACATGTTATGAACTTTTTACCACTATGCATTTAATACGGAATTCAAACTATTTATTTTTTAAAATGAATAGTTTATTTTGTGGTATATAACTTCACCGTTTAACTCACTCACAACACTTTTTACCAAATCAAAACCCTAAAAATCTTTCAAAACAATCAAATCTTCTCATCTTCGTCACCAAAACCTGCAACAATCATGTCTTCAGAATCAACAACCTCGGGAACCCCACGATGCTTACTTACACCTTCTTCCAAGGTTAAATTCCAACATCACGAGAGCGACATCGCCTACAACAATGCTGTTGCATTATTGGAACATCATGAACCCCTTTTTCAACCCATGCTCAGTTTTCTTTCAAACTGTAGCATTTGTACTGCACTCACCAAGGAACCCTCAACAATGTACGTAGAATATCTCAAAGACTTTTGCTACACCGCAGAAGTGGATGATGCAACCAAAGATATCTCGTTTTCATTATCCCTTTTTGAAAACCAACTATCATTTAACTATCTTGGTTTTCTCACTAGTATTGGTCTCACTAATAGTAAGTTTGTTGTGCCTCTTCCTCCCAAAGGAACCGTTAGGGCTGGGTCGGCCACATTAGGTTTGGTTGACAAAGACAAACCATCTCTCACCTCCACTGAACTTATGAATTCTTCACCATTGAAACTTAAGTATTTCTCACCAATTTGGAAGATCTTCATGCAATACATTTTTAAGTGTCTGGGAGAATGCAGGGGTCTCATGATCAAATGAATTTTAGTCAACAAACCATTGCTTACTGTTTGATTTTTGGTCTGGAAATTAATATTGGGGATATCATTTTTAAGGATCTGATTAACAAGCTTCATAATGGGAAAAATAATAGGGAGACAAATGTTTGCTACACAAGATATCTATCTTTGGTTTTAGAACAACTTTTGGGTGAAAACTACCATGACGAATCTCTTACTGTTTTAAAACCACACCATATCTCAGCTGCTTCTTTTTAGACCCCGTCAGCATCTGAAGTCAGTTTGACTTCTCATATGCTGAAAGTAGCTAAACTTTCAAAGGAGCCTGACGAGTCTTTGATCCTTCCCTTTGAGGAAGTGAATGATGAAGCGACCGCTGATAAGTCCCAATCCGGGACCAATGTGCAGCCTCTCTCTTAGCCCAAAGCACCAACTGCTACGAAATCTAATAAGAAGAAAATCCCATCTTCAACTCAACCAAAGGTTTTCAATGATAGCAGGGAAATGAATCCTCCCTCCACCACCACCCATCTTTAGGCAACTGAGGATTTTGTGGTCATCGTTGTTCCCATTCAGAGTCTAGAGGCCTCCATGACGGCAGAGGTGCAGGTCAACCAGCTTAAATCCGCTGATACCACAAAGGTAACAGTTTAAAATATAAGGGGCACTGTAAGCAACCACTCTCAAACTTCTCTAGGAGAGAGTGGTGAAGTTAAGGGCCATCCCTGACCCACTAGAGTGTTTGAGTCTGCACTTACATTCTAAATTTTCTGTACACTCTATGTATGCACTCAGAGAGTAATATTGAAAGACTAAAAACGTTTGATGTTGACTCTGAAAACTCTAAACTTTGTTGGATTATCCCATCCATGCATGAAAGTTTACCTCTGTAAGAACTGAACTCACTCAGACTCAGATGTCCCATTAACCAATGAAAAGAGTCCTAAAAGTTCATTCTTTCTCATCTTAATTTTAAAAGGACTTTTGAAGGGACTGGATAATCACACCCAGACTTCTTAGGGGCAGCAAATGGTGATCCTTAACCTTATTACAAATTCACATATTTTAACTAACAAGTTTATGCATGTATCTAAGAAAACTGTTAAGAAAGAGGAGGTCGCTGAGGAACAAACTTTTGAGATTCCCACCCAGCTGGATGAAGTTAACAAAGCAGCCTAAGAAACTCCACAGAGCCCCTATGACACAGAGTCAGAAATCAAGGTTGTCAAATCTTTCTTTACCAGCCATTTATCTGAAGTGCAAGATCAAACAATGAATGACTATGAAGAATCAGCTGGTATTCAAGAAGATCATGACTCTGATCTACAGTCATTGCCTGATGATGACCTAAGATCTGTCTTTGGATTTGAAGTTGCTGACTCTGATGATACTAATGACAATGAAGTATCTCATTCTGCCCAGACTTCACATGGTATTGCTTCCGCTGAACGTCTAAGTATTCCAGATCATCTGGATCATATCTGTGAAGAAGTCAACTATCTTCATTCAAGGCTTGGAACTATGGATTCTTCTATTGTTCAAACAGTCTCTGATGAAATCAAGTCATCTATACCAGCCATGATCACCAATGCTCTCCAAGAACAGCTACCTAGAATTCTTTCAGCTGTCTCTGAACAGTTTGCAGAGACACAAGCTCAACTGAACAAAAAGGTGGTGAAACAGCTGAACAAACAGTTCAATATATCCCATGTTGCTCAAAGTAACATATTTGTCACCCTTCAAAAGGAACTCTCTAAAGTAATCAAATCTGAGGTGGCCAAAAAGGTTCAAGTTGTTAGACTGGAGGGAGTCCGTGAGGACTTACAGTCTCAAACCAAGCATATTTCAAAATATAGCTCATCTTTTTAAGATATGCAAACCCAATTGTAGGACGTAAAAGACCTTCTCAAATCAACAGTAATCATTGATGAAACTGTTGAGGGGAGAAGAAACAGAAGGATACAAATGCAATCCCTGCTCCAACTCAGGAGGAGCAGAAGACATCTGAGAATATCACCCCTCCTGAACTATTACCTGAAATTCAGGGGGAGCTTGCCTACAAAAAATCAACTATACTAGTTTCTGAGACAAAAGTCAATGAAGAATCAGCCATGGTTCTTTATAACCCTAAGAAGGATTTGGTAGATCTCATAACTACTGAGCAAGATTCAGAGGATGATGATGATCTTGACAAATAGCCCTTGTCCAAAAGATTCAAAATTATGCATCCCATCCCCAGCAAGCCACAACCTTCAGTTAAACAGTTCACTAATCAGTTGTTTGGAACAACCTCTTCAAAATTCTCACCTACTCCTCCAAGAGAGCCAACACCTCCCAAAGATTCATATAAAGGCAAGGCAGTCGCCTTTATAGAAGAACCAAGGAATGAGCTTGTTCAATATCAAGAAGAAGGAGGATCTAATCCTAAAGCGCCAAAACTCAAACCTTTCACTACCCCAGAGGGACCGCTTTCCCAAGAGGAATTCGATAAGCAAATCAAGGAACTGAAGAGGACAAGTGATCTAAAAGCTGAAAAAGAAAGATCAAAACAAGAACTGAGGAAGTTGCTCAATCCAGCCACACTGAAAGCTCAGGCTCAGAAATGAACTGAACATGAGGCAAAGAAGGCCAAGATGATAGAGAAATACAACCATCAAATCACTTTTAGAGCTGATAAACTGCCAATCACTAAAATTGGCTATGTTGTTAATTCTAGAAAAGAGGCAATTATGAAGATCACCAGAGGTGATAATCCTCTGAATCTCATCGTCTACCAAAATTTCAGATTAAAGCAGCTGGGTTTCAATGAGTGGTTTGAAGTTCATGCTCTGGCTTCTAAAAAGTCCGGGCCATCAAATAATCTACTTCTGTAGAGTCTAAGGGCAGAATTTCAGTGGGTCATAAATCAAGCAAAGAGGCTAGATCTTCCTCCACCACATGAACTTGCAACTTTTAGATTGACTGCTGAAGATAAGAAAAGGAAGAGGGCTGAGTTCATCAAAGAGATGTTTGTGACCGAGGACGTCAGAGTTGATGGGATGAACAGAAATCTGATTCCTCCTCCTGGGTTGTGTCAATTGAAGGACTTGTCATCAAGGAACCTGAGTCAGGTATCTTCTACATGAATAGGAATATGGATGTAGTCTTTCAAAGAGAAAGTGATTTCATCTGACTCCTACTGTTGAACTAATCCGTATTCAGAACCAAATCAAAGTGAACTCAGAGATTGCTAGTGAGATGTATAGATCAATGAATTATGTAATAGAGGTTAGGGCTGATTGTATAGCTGCTAGGAAGACTGTTCAAGGGAACTTAGATAAATTGGGCTAGTAATATGCTAAAATCAATAAAGTTTCTTTTGTTAAATTTCCTGTCAAATTATGTGTAAGAAGAAGTTGTGTACCCACTTACAATAATTTTTACTTAGCATAATTTATATTCAAATAGGGGAAGATTGTTGGGCCGATTTAGTGCCCAGTAATCAGCGTCTAGATTTAAACAGAAATTAGGCTAAGTATTAAGGAAACCGCTGAGTGGGATCAGCGGGTATTGAAGAACCTCTGAGTAATGGGACTCAGAGGTTATGAAAGAACCTCTGAGTAAAGGTACTCAGAGGTGATGAAAGGACTCTCTGAGTGCGAAGCCTCAGAGAGCAACGTCAGACGTATTCAAGTCAAAGACATCGTTAAGGAAGTCGAAGATTACTTGAAGACATACTCGTCATCAAGGATGGATATCAGCTGATATTTAAAAGGAATACGTTGAAGTTCTAAGGAGAGTCAGAGGTGGGAATACTCTGACTATCTTGTTACCCTCTGAAGAAAAACAAGCTGAGCTTAAAGATTGTTCTCTGATGAAGGCGGGAAACTTAACAAGTGTTTATGGCGGGATAAACATTGGTTTAAGTTAAAGCCTGTACCAAGTACGAAGTTGGAAAAAGTAGTGAACAGTTGTCAGAACTGTTCACTAAAGTATGGGCGGGTAGTTTCCAAGAATAGACGTGCATTAAATACCTCGTACGTCCTCCACTAGATTCTTGACACGTTGCAACTACCCCCACTAAGGACGCAACCTCGTATTAGTATAAATAGAGAATGTTGTAAGGAGTAAATGATATCTCTTTAATTGTTGTTGTAAACTTGATACTCTATCTAGTTTACTTGTTCAGAGGGTAAGCACACATTGTCATTCAACTTGTGCGATCCATAGCACATTGTAATACTTTGATTCTTAATCAATAAAGCATTACACGATTGAAAAGTTATTACTTATGTTATTTACATTAGATAAGTTTTATATTCCTTATAGACGTGTTAATTGAGACTTTCATTTAGGACCGGTCTAAAGTGCACAGTATTTTTCTACGGGTAAAAGTCAAAAAATACCCACGAACTTTCAAAAATGTCCCGACGACACCAACGAACTAAATTTCGTCCTACCTACACCAACGAACTTTCAAATATTGTTCTGATATCACTCATATCAAAAATCTTAACTGACACCATGACAGTTACCTTCCATGCTGGACAGGTTTTTTTTATAAATTAATTAAAGGATAGTCAATGCCAGATTGGATTTTCACTGAATAAGTCAACCCATGTGAGGGTATAAGTGTCATTCAACATTTAATCCTTATACACTTCACAGACAAACATGATCCAAATGCTCCACAGAAACCTTATGACTCCCTATACACCCACTTCAGAAGATGCCATTCAACATTTAACCGAATCTCAGATATCACACTTTAACACCAAAAAAATGCAAAAAGCCTCTGATCATCTTTTATCTAGAATGACAAAATCATTATATGATACAAGTGTAGTACAAGTAATTTCAGAACTAAAGTAGCCGATCTTACCCTTTTGCTTTTTGGTGAAATCTTGTTCTATGATAAGAGTCTCAACCACCTTAGACCACCACTTTCATATCACAAAATCAATCATCATCATCCAATTTTAACACCACAACCATCTCACATTCACCACCCACCACGAAAATCTACACACTCGTCATCAAATTAAATTGCCTAATTCAGAAACTAATTATCCACTGTCATAATATACACAAATCCATAAACAAAAGCCACCATCGTTATCATACTTAAAGCATTAAAATGAAACAAAAAATCACATATTTCAATAAACCCAATACTTTCACACTCGACACCATAAACTCCACGACAACAACCTATCAACCACATAAACCAAACTCATCAGCCTTTCAACCACAACTCATCAGCTGTAACATCTTAAAGATCGAAGTTAAGCACAAATAACTTACACAAGATCTAAAGAATATGATAATTCTATGTGGGTTTTGTGAGTTTTTTATGGAAGTGATACGGGATGAGGGTGTGAAGGATGAAGTCGGTATTTATATATTGGTTTTGGGTTAAGTTGTGGGGAGTGAGTTCAGGATTGTTTGGCCGGACAAGCTTCGCGGGGAAAATGCCTTACTGCCAAGTGCCAACTCGTCAGATCTAGGTTTGTTTGAGGGTGGTGACTGGTGACGTGTGATTGAGATGTGTTGTAGATTTGTTGTGTTGATTGGGATTTGTGTGTGTTTGTATATTTATATCGGAGCATGGTTTCTTGAGGATTTATGCATACAGTCAAAACGAGGTTTGCTCTGTGTCAATTATACATAGGGAAAGTGATTTAAGCAAAGACTTTGGGGTCATTTATAAGTAGTCACGCTGGAAATAGAATTAACTGATTTTGCAAAAAAAATAACGTGGAAAATGTAGCCGGTCATCTTGGTAATATTAACACATAACAAACAAGTTCGTTAGTGTAGGTAGGACGAAATTTAGTTCGTTGGTGATGTCGTGACATTTTTGAAAGTTCGTGTGTATTTTTCGACTTTTACCCTTACATTTACTTATCGATATAATTTTCAAACAACGCATTTTGTACATATTTTTTTGTCATCAATGATCGTGACGCATGATACGCAATAAAAATATGGGAAAGCTGGGCAAAAGAGCCGAGGCGGACCTATATGATGACCACTTGGGACATGTGCCACACACAGATTATATGTTGTGTCTTTAGTTATAATACCCTAAACTTAAATATATTACCAATATACTAATAATAATGCTAGATACAAATAAAAGTAATATGATAGTGCTCATCAACTTTTATGTTTGACGTCACTAGTAATGTGACATACTTTAAGTATGTTATAGTTTAAGTAAAGCATCATGTTGAAAATTTAAAAAACATACATATCTGACTTAGTGGGTTTTGAGTGATACTCGGTCCAGGATAACAACCTCAATCCCGTATTATTCGAAAACTTAGTTATCCCACATTCCACCTATAAAAGCACGTTCCAAGCTAGTTATCTTCCTAATCTCGATCTCATAAAATCACAAACAGATTCTAAACTAAAATATATGTCTGCTAAATCAAGAAGGGCTGGAGAGTAGTTGAATCTAACTTTGGTTTCTCATTGCAATTCCTGTGTTCTGGGGGTATTCATGCTCATTTATTTTAGTTCGAGTTTGGTTTCGGGTTGGTGTTCGTTAGATTGAATTTGGTTCAGGTTGCACATCATTGGTCTCGTTAACAGGAGGATATATCGAATACGTTATTGGGTTTGAATCTCAAGGAAAATTTCCTTAGGTGTTCAGGTGCGGTTGATTTCGAGTCTCGTTTTGTTTCTTTTTGATCATTTTTGTTTATCCTAGAGGTATCCTTTGAACCATCATCTTAATATAAATTGTTCACTCATAATACGTATTATATTAAGAGATCTTAGTTATATATATATATATATATATATATATATATATATATATATATATATATATATATATAATTTTAATCGTACTTTGTTTCCAAACATGTAGATTTTAAATCGAATTGGACACTATTATTTTCTGTTGTAAAATGCATGGTTATTTACGTAAAGAGTCAAACATGAAATGTTACATCTAAATTAATGGAGTAAAGAGGATTTTGAAAATGGTTTATATACTAAATTTGGGTTAAAGGTTAATCATAATCTAAGGTTGTCAAATATGCAATAAAGTTTTTGAGATCTCATAACAGTAGATAATTTTTAAGAAGACTTTCTCTTAACCTTGCATGAAGTATTATTACAAATACTGATCTCTTAAACAAGCTATTTGTTTTTCATAGTTAATCTTCAGATACTAATAGTATGCTTTTAAGGTACATATATTATATCCTTCTCTTAAGGATTTTTTTGACATTTGATTCGTATCTATTTGCCTCGTTAAAATCCTTATTTATGTTTCCCATCCTATGATTCGTTATTCGTTGCTACCTTATTTGATAACTTCGTTGAGCCCTTTGAATTTGTTTGATACATGCTTCATTTGACACTGCCATTATATGAGTTATTTGTATGCTTAATCATGACCTTCGTTGGACATAATATGCTTCATTTTGATATGCTATATGAACCCTTTGTTGTGTTCTGATGCCCGAGCTAACTAGCTATTGAGATACCTTGGCCGCGTCATTAAGGCACTAATGGCGTGACACTATCTGTGGCGGTGTGATTAGTAAACGGCGTTCCCTTTTGTTTTATGTGCTCTATTATGCACTTGGCCATATATGATTTGATTTGTAGGGAGCGTATGGATGCATCCTAGGTACTTTGTTTAGTTCAGTTTTACTGTATGGCTTAGTGTGGTGCCAACACCCCATTGCACTTTCATTTCGGTACATGTGGAGATTGCAACTCCCTTGTACAACTTACTATGAGACATATGATTATTTAGTCTAAGCGTGTGTCATGCTTTAGACTTTCGTTTCGAGCTCATGGGGCATTTCTATATGTATTGTTGGCTACTTATTCATTCAGTTATGATGGTGTATGAAATCTCTAATTTCATTTCGTTTACTACTTATGTTTGATGTATCTGTTTCGATTATATCTGTTCATTAAGCTTTAGCTCAGCCGCATTTTCTTTTCTCCGCGGCAGGTAATAAGAGGGAAGCTGGGTATGAGTGAAGAGTGCTTAGGATCTCTTAGTGGACCGACTCGATGATGGCTTTCTCATTTCTTTTAAAATCATTTAGACGTTGAAGTTAAAGTTGTCTATCGCTTAGACTATGCAGATTTGAATTAATTTCGTTTGGAAGGCATGATGTATTTGACAACTTATTTCCTTAGTTTTCTTGGTGAATGTTGTTGAACTATATAATGAATAAAGTCTTCCGCTTGCGTATGTTTTGATGCCATAAGTGTGACATTTGACCCATTCTCGGGTGGGGTGTTACAGTTATGGTATCAGAGCTACAGGTTCGTCCTGTAGAACTTAGGTTATGACCTGTGAGGATTGGGTAGACATTTAGGTTTCATTTTCAATTTTAGCGCTCTCTTTTGAATTGCGGTCTTAACCTCTAAATTTTCTTTGTTGTCGTTCTTAATCGTTTAGATGCCTCCTCGTCGAAGCAATCGTGTGAACAACGAAGCAGATCCTGCTTTTACTGCTGCGGTAGCACAGGCAGTTGCAGACTTGTTACCGACTCTTACTGCTCGAATAACTGACGAGATTCGCCAAAATAAGAATAATGGGAATAACGATAATCGAAGGAATTCTAGACGTGGAAATCCTGAGGGTACGGGAAATGATGGGGATGCGCAACCCATTAATATTCATGTTTGGTTGGAGAGGTTTCGGAAAGAGAAACCTCAAACTTTCAGTTCAGTATCCACTCCAGTTGAGGCAGAAAACTGGATAGCACATATCGAGAAGATCTTCGAGGTGTTGGGATGCGACGATCAGTTCAAGGCCAGGTTGGCGACATATAAGTTAGAGGGTGATGCCCACAGTTGGTGGAGGGCATATAAGCAATCCAAAGGAGGTGATGCTTATGTAGCCACGCTGTCATGGAATGATTTTCGTAACATCTTCTTTTTGCAGTATTTTCCATACTCGGAGAAAGAAAAGTGTGAACAAGAGTACAAATCAATTCGTCAATTACTTGAGGAAACTAGTACTGATTTTATAAAGAGATTTCTTAGATTGGCGGGTTTCTTGGGGGCTAAGGCAGGCACCCAGAAAGAATAGGCTAAACACTTCAAATGGGGGCTGAATGACTTTGTACTTGACAAGATTTAGAACACCGAGTTTACTGATGTAGCACAGGTTGATAACGATGCAAGAAATATTGAAATCTTTCATGATCGGCCGAAGAATAAAGAAGACAACAAGAGGGACAGGGACGGCCATCGTATACGACCATCAGGAACACCATCACAGGGGTCTAATCCGAGAGCTGATGATCGAAGGGATAGTGACAGATATGGCAGCCGTGGCAAACATGGCAACAGGGAGAGATATAACACTGATAGATGGTGTGGGGATAGACAGGGCAGTGACAGACATGATAATGGTAGTGACAGACAGGGAAATGGTAGTTAGAAGGAGTGGCGTGACCTAGATCAGCAGGTTCGGGGACAACATTATAGTCGTTCTTATGGGTCATCAAGCCAGAACGGATACCCGGATTATAACTCATGTCCCCCATGTAACCTTTGTGGGAAATTTCATCCAGGAAAGGCGTGTCACGGGGCTACTGGTGCTTGCTTTGAATGTGGAAAGGTTGGGCATTTGGCTAATGATTGTAAGAAAGGTAGTATGAGCAGCGGGGGAAAAACGACTTGGTACGTTTCCGTTTAAGTTTTGACATTAATTTCGGGGACGAAATTCTTTTTTTAGGGGGGAAGAATTATAATACCCTAAACTTAAATATATTACCAATATACTAATAATAATGCTAGATACAAATAAAAGTAATATGATAGTGCTCATCAACTTTTATGTTTGACGTCACTAGTAATGTGACATACTTTAAGTATATTATAGTTTAAGTAAAGCATCATGTTGAAAATTTAAATAACATACATATCTGACTTAGTTGGTTTTGAGTGATACTCGGTCCATGATAACAACCTCAATCCCGTATTATTCGAATACTTAGTTATCCCACACTCCACCCATAAAAGCACGTTCCAAGCTAGTTATCTTCCTAATCTCGATCTCATAAAATCACAAGCAGATTCCAAACTAAAATATCCGTCTGCTAAATCAAGAAGGGCTGGAGAGTAGTTGAATCCAACTTTGGATTCTCGTTGCAATTCTTGTGTTCTGGGGGGTATTCGTGCTCATTTATTTTAGTTCGAGTTTGGTTTCGGGTTGGTGTTCGTTAGATTGAATTTAGTTCAGGTTGCACATCATTGGTCTCGTTAACAGGAGGTTATATCGAATACGTTATTGGGTTTGAATCTCGAGGAAAATTTCCTTGGGTGTTCGGGTGCGGTTGATTTCGAGTCTCGTTTCGTTTCTTTTCGATCAGTTTTGTTTATCCTAGAGGTATCCTTTGAACCATCATCTTAATATAAATTGTTCACTCATCATAAGTATTATATTAAGAGATCTTAGTTTTATATATATAATTTTAATCGTACTCTGTTTCCAAACATGTAGATTTTAAATCGAATTGGACACTATTATTTTCTGTTGTTAAATGCATGGTTATTTACGTAAAGAGTCAAACATGAAATGTTACATCTAAATTAATGGAGTAAAGAGGATTTTGAAAATGGTTTATATACTGAATTTGGGTTGAAGGTTAATCATAATCTAAGGTTGTCATATATGCAATAAAGTTTTTGAGATCACATAACAGTAGATAAATTTTAAGAAGACTTTCTCTTAACCTTGCATGAAGTATTATTACAAATAGTGATCTCTTAAACAAGCTATCTGTTTTTCATAGTTAATCTTCAAATACTAATAGTATTCTTTTATACTAACTATTTTTGAATAGCTCGCTTTTTTAATAAACATTAAGTAGCAAGCTGTTGTTCTGATCTTTTTATACTTTTCTTACTTTTGAAAATGCCATGCGTTTCTTTAACAATTTATAAGTCTAGTTTATCACTAAAGTTTATCTACTTATAATAGATATTTTCTATGTAAAGGAACCAATTTTAGTCACGTATAAATGAATCTTATAAACACACAAGTTTAATCACTAAACTACGAGATGGTCATATTCTTTAAAATTCTTTAGTGGGCTTATCTTAAGAATCCTACTGATTCAGCAAATAAGTAGTACGAGTTATATTATAATATCCTGTACATACGGATTAAATAAAGTAATAACGAGTAACGTATAACTAAATGATAAATGGTTGCGTGATTTATGTAGATAATCTGAAGCGGGAGTAAGTTGTGTTTTTCGAGTGCGCGTTCTATTGCTTTTAAGGTACAGATATTCTATCCTTCTCTTAAGGATTTTTATGACATTTGAATGTATCTATTTGCCTCGTTGAAATCCTTATTTATGTTTCCCATCCTATGATTCGTTATTCGTTGCTACCTTATTTGATAACTTCGTTGAGCCCTTTAAATTTGTTTGATACATGCTTCATTTGACACTGCCATGATATGAGTTATTTGTATGCTTGATCATGACCTTCGTTGGACATAATATGCTTCGTTTCGATATGCTATATGAACCCTTTGTTGTGTTCCGATGCCGGAGCTAACTAGCCATTGAGATACCTTGGCCGCGTCATTGAGGCACCAATGGCGTGACACTATTGGCGATGTGATCAGTCCACGGCGTTCCCTTTTGTTTTATGTGCTCTATTATGCACTTGGCCATATATGATTTGATTTGTAGGGAGCGTATGGATGCATCCTAGGTACTTTGTTTAGTTCAGTTTTACTGTATGGCTTAGTGTGGTGCCAACACCCCATTGCACTTTCGTTTCGGTACATGTGGAGATTGCAACTCCATTGTACAACTTACTATGAGATATATGATTATTTAGTCTAAGCGTGTGTCATGCTTTAGACTTTCATTTCGAGCTCGTAGGGCATTTCTATATGTATTGTTGGCTACTTATTCGTTCAGTTATGATGGTATATGAAATCTCTAATTTCATTTCGTTTACTACTTATGTTTGATGTATCTGTTTTGATTATATCTGTTCACTGAGCTTTAGCTCAGCCGCATTTTCTTTTCTCCGCGGCAGGTAATAAGATGGAAGCTGGGTATGAGTGAAGAGTGCTTAGGATCTCTTAGTGGACCGACTCGATGATGGCTTTCCCATTTCTTTTAAAATCATTTAGACGTTGAAGTTAAAGTTGTCTTTCGCTTAGACTATGGAGATTTGAATTAATTTCGTTTGAAAGGCATGATGTATTTGACAACTTATTTCCTTAGTTTTCTTGGTGAATGTTGTTGAACTATATAATGAATAAAGTCTTCCGCTTGCGTATGTTTTGATGCCATAAGTGTGACATTTGACCCATTCTTTGGTGGGGTGTTACAATGAAAACCCTAGTTTTCTTCTTAATTAAACTATTGTTTAATTTACCAACCAAGCTTCCAAATCACTTCCAAATACCTTAGATATTACTACTAAGAACACTAAATTGTGGTCTTAACCTTCAAAATTTTTCTTTGATGTCCGTTTTCCTTAATCGTTTAGATCCTCCTCGACGAAAGCCAATCGTGTAACACGAAGCAGATGTTGCTTTTACTGCTGCGGTAGCACAGGCAGTTGCAGACTTGTTACCGACTCTTACTGCTCGAATAACTAACGAGATTCGCCAAAATAAGAATAATGAGAATTACGATAATCAAAGGAATTCTAGACGTGGAAATCCTGAGGGTACGGGAAATGATGGGATGCCAACCCTTTATATTCATAGTTTGGTTGGATAGGTTTTCGTAAAGAGAAACCTCAAACTTTCAGTTTCAACATCCACATCTAGTTTGATGCAGAAAAACTGGATAGCAGCATACTGAAGATCTATCGTGAGGTGGTTGGGAGCACGATCATTTCAAGGCCAGTTGGCGACATATAAGTTAGAGAGGTGATTGCCCACAATTGGTGGAGGCAATAATCAACCAAAGGAGGTGATGCTTTATGTGCCCACGCTTCATGGAATGATTTTTCGTAACATCTTGCTTTTGCAGTACTTTTCCATACTCGGAGAAAGAAAGGTGTGAACGAGAGTACAAATCGATTCGTCAATTAATTTGAGAAACTAATTCTGATTTTAAAAAAAGATTTCTTATATAGGCGGGTTTCTTTGGGGCTAAGGCAGGCAACCCGGGAAGAAACAGGCTAAACACTGTCAAATGGGGGGCTGAATGACTTTTACTTGACAGGTATTTTGGAACGAGCCGAGTTTACTGATTAGCACAGGATGGTTAACGCTTGCAAGATATGTTGACAATCTTTCATGATCGGCCAAAGAATAAAGAATACAACAAGAGGGACAGGGACGGCCATCGTATACGACCATCAGGAACACCATCACAGGGGTCAAATCCGAGAGCTGATGATCGAAGGGATAGTGACAGATATGGAAGCCATGGCAGACATGGCAACAGGGAGAGATATGACACTGACAAATGGTGTGGTGATAGACAGGGCAGTGACAGACATGGTAATGGTAGTGACAGACAAGGAAATGGTAGTCAGAAGGAGTGGCGTGACCAAGATCAACAAGTTCGGGGCCAACATTATAGTCGTTCTTTTAGGTCATCAAGCCAGAACGGATACCCGGATTATAACTCATGTCCCCCATGTAACCTTTGTGGGAAATTTCATCTAGGAAAGGCGTGTCACAGGGCTACTGGTGCTTGCTTTGAATGTGGAGAGGTTGGGCATTTGGCTAATGATTGTAAGAAAGGTAGTACGAGCAGCGGGGGAGAAACGACTTGGTACGTTTCCGTTTAAGTTTTGACATTAATTTCGGGGCCGAAATTCTTTTTTTAGAGGGGAAGAATTATAATACCCTAAACTTAAATATATTACCAATATACTAATAATAATGCTAGATACAAATAAAAGTAATATGATAGTGCTCATCAACTTTTATGTTTGACGTCACTAGTAATGTGACATACTTTAAGTATATTATAGTTTAAGTAAAGCATCATGTTGAAAATTTAAATAACATACATATCTGACTTAGTTGGTTTTGAGTGATACTCGGTCCATGATAACAACCTCAATCCCGTATATATTCGATTTACTTAAGTTTACCCACATTCCACCCAGAAAAAACACTTCCAATCTAGTTTTATCTTCCTAATCTCGATCTCATAAAATCACAAACATATTCCAAACTAAAATATCCGTCTGCTAAATTCAAGAATGGCTGAAGTAGTTGAATCCACCTTTGAATTCTCGTTGCCAATTTGTGTCTGGGGGTATACGTGACTCATTATTTTAGTTCGAGTTTGGTTTCGGGTTGGTGTTCGTTAGATTGAATTTAGTTCAGGTTGCACATCATTGGTCTCGTTAACAGGAGGTTATATCGAATACGTTATTGGGTTTGAATCTCGAGGAAAATTTCCGATTTCAAGTCTCGTTTCGTTTCTTTTCGATCAGTTTTGTTTATCCTAGAGGTATCCTTTGAACAATCATCTTAATACAAATTGTTCACTCATCATAAGTATTATATTAAGAGATCTTATTATATATATTATATATATATATATATATAATATATATATAAATATTATATTCTTTTTCATCTCGATTACTCGATAATTTCCACAAGCACAAATTCTCACTTTTAAAGCCCAAAAATTCTTTCACAAAATAATCCATCTTTTTCTGGTTATTGGTTTTTGTAATGAAGGTAATAAGGTTTAGTCACCTCACCAACTATCTCGCCATTAGGCAGGATATTTTTTTGGACCAAGTACGTAGTGTTTGAGGAGAAACTAATCCAATTCGAGTTGTTGAGTGTTTATCGATCGAATCATAGAAGAAAACTTCTGCTTCATTTCGATTAAGCATCCTTCCTATTAAGCAGGAAAGTCTTCTCAATACAAGAAAATGATACATTCCAGAGCTAAAGATCGTAGTTCTCGACCGAATAAAAACCGAAAAGATTCCTGTTATATATATATTATATATATTATGTATATAAATATATTCGATATAAGTATATATATATATATATATGTATATATATTATATATAAGTATATAATATATCTATAAATATATATATATATATATATATATAATATACATATATACCTGTAATCGTAACTCTGTTTCCTACATGTAAGATTTTTAAATCAGAATTGGGACACTATTATTGTTATGTTGTAAAATGCATGGTTATTTACTAAAGATCAAACAGTAATGTTACATCTAAAATAATTGAGTAAAGAGGATTTATTGAGAAAATGGATTAATATACTGAATTTGGGTTCCAAGCTTAATTATTAATCTAAGGCTAGTTAAATATCAATAAAGTTTTTATGAGATCTCGAACATAATAATTATTTAAGAAAGACTTTCTCTTAACCTTGCATGAAGTATTATTACAAATAGTGATCTCTTAAACAAGCTATGTGTTTTTCATAGTTAATCTTCAGATACTAATAGTATTCTTTTATACTAACTATTTTTGAATAGCTCGCTTTAATAATAAACATTAAGTAGCTAGTCGGTGTCTGTATCTTTTTATACTTTTTCTTACTTTTGAAAATGCGCATGTGTTTCTTTTTAACATTTATAAGGTGAGTTTAACACAAAAGTTTAATCTTCTTATAATAAATAGATTTTTTTTTTTTCTATGTAAAAGAACCAATTTTAGTCACGTAAAATGAAACATTATAACACACAATGTTTAAATACAACTAAACTACGAGATGGTCATATTCTTTAAAATTCTTTAGTAGGCTTATCTTAAAAATCCTACTGATTCAGCAAATAAGTAGTACGAGTTATATTATAATATCCTGTACATACGGATTAAATAAAGTAATAACGAGTAACGTATAACTAAATGATAAATGGTTGCGTGATTTATGTAGATAATCTAAGCATCGTAAAGTTGTGTTTTTTCGAGTGCGCAGTGACTATTGCTTTTAAGGTACAGATATTCTATCCTTCTCTTAAGGATTTTTATGACATTTGAATGTATCTATTTGCCTCGTTGAAATCCTTATTTATGTTTCCCATCCTATGATTCGTTATTCGTTGCTACCTTATTTGATAACTTCGTTGAGCCCTTTGAATATGTTTGATATATGCATCATTTGACAGCAAAACATGCCAATGATAAGATGTTATTTGTATGTTTGATCCAACTTCGTTTGGACATAATATGTTTCGTTTCGATATGATATATGAACCCTTTGTTGTGTTCTGATGCCCGAGCTAACTAGCCATGGAGGTACCTTGGCCGCGTCACTAAGGCACCAATGGCGTGACATTATCTGTGGCGGTGTGATCATTCCACGACGTTCCTTTTCATTTTGTGTGCTCTATTATGCACTTGGCCATATATGATTTGATTTGTAGAGAGCGTATGGATGCATCCTAAGGATATTTGTTTTATTTCAGTGTTTTAGTGCATAGGCTTAAGTTGTGGTTTTTTGGGGCCCCAACACCCCTTTCTTGCCACTTTTCGTTACGGTAACATGTGGAGATTGCCAACTCCCTTTACAACTTACTATGAGATAAATGTATTATTAGTTAAGCGTGTGTCCATGCTATTAACTTTCAGGCTTCGATCTCGTGGGGCAATCTATATGTATTCTGTTGGCTACTTAATCTCTTCAGTTTTATGATGGTATATGAAATCTCTAAATTTCATTTTGTTTACTACATATGTTTAGATGTATCTGTTTCGATAATATCTGTTCACATGAGCTTTACTCTCCCTGACATTTTCTTTCTCCGCAGCAGGTAATAAGAGGGAAGCTGGGTATGAGTGAAGAGTGCTTAGGATCTCTTAGTGGACCGACTCGATGATGGCTTTCCCATTTCTTTTAAAATCATTTAGACGTTGAAGTTAAAGTTGTCATTCGCTTAGACTATGGAGATTTGAATTAATTTCGTTTGGAAGGCATGATGTATTTGACAACTTATTTCCTTAGTTTTCTTGGTGAATGTTGTTGAACTATATAATGAATAAAGTCTTCCGCTTGCGTATGTTTTGATGCCATAAGTGTGACATTTGACCCATTCTCGGGTGGGGTGTTACATTAGTTATCTTCAATCACTTTGTTTACGGTCTTAGATATTTTTCATGCTGATATTCACTTTTGTCTAACAAATTAGCATATTATTTTTAAGCTTTTCTTATTTTACCATTGTTTATCTTCACTAATTTGCCTTATAGTTTGAAAGTTTTTCTTATGTTTCCCTTTATTTGTAGTTTTACTATACGTTGTTAAATTTGATATATAGTTTAAAAAGTTTCCGTTTTTACTCATGAAGTTAATATGGCGTATACAAAATAAACCAAGCTGTGAATTGAATTCTGCTACATACGACTAGAATTCTTAGATCCGCCCATGCAAAAGGGTGATAGCGACTTTCGACCACCGGTATCATTTTGCTAGCTAGACATATTTATTGTTTGATAGGGAGGGATGCCTTGTTTAGTTGGGAAGAGTTGATGGTTTATGGGGTTTGTCTCATGTTCGCAAATACATAATGCATTTGGTTTTAGGATTTTTTTTTAAATTGTATATTGTTTTATATAATAAAAGATTTACATAAAGCTGAGTATTCTATCAAATTAAATTTTAAGAAAAAAACAATTGAGCCAATTGGAAAGCTTGATTTTGCCATGTAGGCAAAATCGTGCGATCTGATTAGTCGATAAAAAGTCAAAATTGAATACAATTTGATCAAAAATAAAAATTTTGGTGGAGAAAAGAAACACATAAAAATATATGTGTCAAATTTGTGAAAACAAAAAGTTAAAAAAGATGGAGGTAATTAATCAAACTTTAGTGGTTAAATTTTAAATAAATAATATGAAGTTAAGTGTAAATTTATAAGTTTTTATTTTTTTTAATAACTTTAAAAAAATAAACAAATAACCCTTAGACTTTGTACACATAGACTTTATATTTTAAAAATACAACACATATATGCACAAGATTATTCATATCAAAATGAAAGCACGAATTATTGTGTATATAAATAAATAAAAAGATAATGTTGTACATATACGAACAAGTCATGTTTTTCCTCTTTATGAGTTTAAGTAAAAACATCTGAGAAGCAATTGATATGTACACATATGAAATTGATTCATGCACATAAAAGCAATTGTAAATAGACTATTATACCCTCTCCTATGTTTAGTACATCATTTAGCCTTTTAAAAAACATCAACTGGTTTTTTTATTTTTGCCCCCCTTCCATTTCTTCCGTCGTTAAACTTCCAATTTAACATGTCACTTCTATTTTACCGCCACAATTTCACCGCGACCGTAACTTTTACACCAGTGAGTCGATTTTACATAAATTCAAGATCATAATAACATTTTTATGTTTTAAATCTCTGCAGACCGGAAAATAGTTTAATACATATAGATGTAGTATCATCAATTCAATTCATCGGGTAAAAAAATACAAGTGAACACGAACTTACATGCTTAGATGCCAACCCAAAGAAACTTTCAACGCATTCCTTTAAAAAACAAGCACGATCACTTTGAGGGTTCATCAAATAAAATCCAAGCACAATCGGTTTCATTTTCGATTTTCTTCGATAAAACGTACATCTCGATAGGAACCATTTCAGTCACATTACAAAGTGACATACTTGTCTTTTCTCAGATCACAAACAGATACCCCATATCTTCTAGCGTAAAAATTTCCACACACTCTTAACTCCTTAATAAATCATCACCTGATTCAAATGTAAAGCTATTAAGATTAAGTTTTTCATTTTGAATGACTCCACTTGAAGAGTCCATTTGGTGCCTGCAAAGTGCAAATGTTATGTTTGATATTCAAAAATCACATGAACCAACTTGAGAACCTGGAGCCCTTGGCGCCACTCCAACATTCCCGCCCATGGTCAGTCCCATATGATGCGGGTTTGCGATTCCTCCAGGCTGTGAAGGGTGATACATTCTTGGGAATTGCATATGAGACGACTGTGCAGCAGCAGTAGCCGCCATATTGAATGATGCATGGCCACCGTGTGAAGGTTGTAAATAAGCGGCATGAGGTGTTTGTCCTGCCATGTTGTAATATGATGCCGATTGCATACTAGGCATGCCCTTGGATTCATCTAAAGTTCAAATGTCTCTGCCTGCAACATCACCAAAAATGAAGGTCAAATCAAAACAAAGGTTGCATTTAAATCATCAACCGTTCAAAAAAAAAAAAAAAAAAAAACTATTCAAAAAGTTGCATTGAGGCTGTCCAAACTTGTCAAGCAATGTAGCTGGCCAAAATGGTGTAGAAAACAAGTTCCACCAGAAGACTGACTAGCAGGATTTGGGCTCCATGAAACAAAAGAAAAGAGTAATTAAACAGGAAAATATGAATAGGAAAAAGTGTTGAGAGTGACACCATAATGATTAATATGAAGATCTGACGTTATATAAAAGAGGGATTAAAAACCCTATAGGGGCATAAGGGTCAATTCACGATTGGTTTTATGTGTATGTATAAAATTGATATGTGTAAATATCAATTCCCTTTTACTATATGTGTTCACTAAGGATTCATTGTTATTCCATTTTATAAGTTTATCACATGCGTACACGGGTTTTAATATTAATTATGGCTAAATTATTTAACACACACAATGTAATTGACAAACATGAAGATTTACATTCTTTATTTAATATGGTATTAAACATTTATTATAACTGTTACAATTATTTAAACTAAGAGAAACCCGCATTCAAAATTACTGAAATAATGATAAGCAATACCTTCAATATGCAAATACGAAAAAAATAACAACACTTTCAAAATTAACACTAAATTAAAATTTAATGTCTAAACTTTGTACGTGTACGAGTATTAAAATTAGTTTTTAATATTATGATAATAAAGTAGCATGTGTATATTTGATATCATGTAGTTTGGGACTTAAGAAGGGATACATAAAATTTTCCTTTGCGTTTTTCGTTATCTTTTTTTAATTTTGCTCTCGAACTCTCAATAGCCTAACTGTATTACAACAAATTACAACAAATAGCAATGTTGGTTTGGAGCCAAACTTGGTGTGACACGTTAAGCAAATCTCACATCGACCTGGTTTGAAAAGATATTGAAGTTATAAGACAACAATCACCTTAAATTGTCCCGATATCAACAATAGATAGATCCCATGAGAGCTATGCAGTTAAACTCATATGAAAATAGTACTAGACCGGGTAAACCGCTGTGAAATTCTCACATAGCGGCGAAAAAAGAAGAAAAAAAAAGTCATTCGCTTGCGCTCAAAGTAAACAATATTTTATCGTTGTGGGCCAAGGATGTTACACATGTTCTTTTGTGTTTTGCTTTCAATAGAGAAGAAATGGTCACATTTGTTGGTGTGATATGAAGTAGGAAATGGGTTTGATGTGTCTTTGTTTTGCTTAGAAGATGTGAAACGAGAGATATAAGGACGGAAATATTTGTTTAGTTAGATTTAGATCTAACTTTTGGGGATATGGAGACTGGTACAAATGAAGGGGCAGAGGTTTTGAGATAATAGATTTAGGATAAGTGGGAGTGAAATTTTCGAAGCCAGCCCAAAATCGGCCCAAGTTTGATACGCATTAAAAAGATTTTGAGTCATGTTGAATACATTTTCAAACGACCAAATATGAATCATGAGGTATTAAAGCATAATTTGATCCATCACGTTCATGTATATAATTACTATTTATTACTGTTAATACAAATAATGTCTAAAAACGTTATTTATATTTTTCGACCTCTTAATGTTTTGATAATAACAAAATGTGAAAACGTTTACGATAAAATTAAACGTTTACAAATTATTAATCGTAAAATTCTATTTCTAAGATTAGTAATCACTTAAGGTATGAACAAACAAATCTTTAAGCATGATTAGTGATCAAGAAAATATTTTTCTCTTATCCATCGTATTTTTACAAAAGAATTTCACAAAATTAATTATACAAAATATTTTCTAATTAAAAGAAAACTTTTATTAAAAACTTAAATTTTGAAATTCAAATTTTTTTCCCAAAATGGAAGGTTTCATACCAGATACAATCTTCCCCACAAAAAGACAAAAAAGGGAGCGTAGTCTACAGGGTTGCCCCCTTATAGGCCTGGCGGCCCCCAGATATATCTGGGACCGCCAGGACCACCCCCAGTGACCGTTGGATTTTCCTGCCTATAAATACTGCTCCATTCCTTGCAGAAAATCACACCTCTTAGCACGAAATTTTCAGATAACTTTCTCTCTCTAAAATCTTCTTTCTCTTTCTAAATCTCTTGATCACTAACACTCTTAGATCTTGTTTCAAGTGATCCAGTCTCTTCTTCTTATCTCTTCTTTCTCATTCAAGTGCAAGAGAAGAACATTCGTATTCGTCAAGAAACGAATTGTTATTTAGTGATCTCTCCTTTCTTCTTCTAAGTACCAAATCTCTATTGTAATTATCTTGTGTATTTGTTTGATTCGGATTGTGTGTAAATCCGATAGTGTAGATCTAGTGATTGTGTATTGATTGTGAAGTGGTAGATTGGTTCTAGCTAAGATTAGGACTCGACATTTAGCTTAGTGTCCAAAAACAACGTAAGCGACGTGTAAACGGTTTTCTCCGCCTAATCGGAGCTTGTTGACATAGTGAAATCTCGAGTAGGATACTCGGGGAGTGGAGTAGGGCGAAGAGGTGCTTCGTAGCCGAACCACTATAAAATCTTGGCGTCTTGGTTTGATTGTTCATTTCCTTATCTCTTCATATTATTGTCATTGTTATTTAGCTTTAGATTGATCGTTATATTGCTTGTCAATTTGTGAATTGGTTAAACATACAACTCGTTCTAAATATTTGAAAAGCAAACTTTTAAATCTAAAACGAACCTATAAACTATTTAACCCCTCCCCCTTATACTTTCCACAATTGGTATCAGGGGCCAAGGTTACTCAAGATTTTTAAAATATACTGTATTTTAAAGCTTCCCCCCCCCACAATTTATTATATTATATTATATATTTTGATCGATCTATGGATTCCGTCAAACTTTTCTAGAAGGGCAATCTATGCAATGAACCAACTACTCTATGAAATGATAGTTTTATTTATTGGAAAATAGATTCGAGACATATGTTAACATAAAAAGATTCTAGATTTTGGCTGTTATTATCCAACGGTGATTTTCACTGTTCAACAGAAATTACTCGAAAACCATATTAGATGAGGTTATCCTCTTTTGAAAAACAAAGCGATGTTCTTTATTCAGAGACTTGCGAAAAACATAATGAAGCTAAAATGGTTATTATAATGCTTTGTACTAGAAAAAGATATGAAAGAATTTTCATGTGTAACACGGCAAAAAGATTTGGAAAAACTTTGTGAGATCCCCATCAAGGTAAAATCAAGTCAAAGTAATAGATTCGACTTTTGGTTCAACAATATGAACAAATCGTCATTTCCAAAGACGAATCTATAGATAATGCTTTTGCTAGATTTAACACTATTATTACTAGTCTAAAAGCTCTTGATGAAGGATACTCTAGCAAGAATTATTTTAGAAAGTTTCTTAGGGCTCTACATCCTAAATGGAGAGCAAAGGTCATGGCGATTGAAGAGTCGAAAGACTTAACGTCACTATCTCTTGATGAACTTATCAAGAACCTCAAAGTTCACGAAATGATCATCAAGAAAGATTCTGAAATAGTCAAAGCAAAACTTGAAAGGAAATCTCTTGCTTTAAAGGTTAAGAAAGAATCTAGTAATGAAGAGTGTTCGACGTCCGGAAGTGAAGACGAAGAGTACGCCTTGGCGGTAAGAGACTTCAAGAAGTTCTTTAAGAGAAGAAGTAGATTCATGAGACAACCTCGGAACGACAAAAAGACATTCCAAAGAAGCAGTGATGACAAGAACGGTAAAAGTGATAGAAAATGTTTTAGATGTGGCGACCCGAATCATCTTATTAGAGAATGTCCAAACCCACCAAAAGACAAGAACCAAAGAACTTTTGTCGAAGGTTCTTAGAGTGATAGCGGTGAAGAAGATTATGAGAAGGTCAAAAATGAAACGTGTCTCGTAGCTCAAGCATCAAGTGAGGTATGCTCCGAATCCTCTTACTTTAGTGATGAAAACTCGTCAATAGATGATTTAGTATTAGATAGTGAATATGATAAACTATGCAAAAGGAGTTTAAAGATAATCACTAAAAACAAAAGTTAAAAGCCACTAGAAATAGTTTAGAAAAATAACTTAGTATTCTTATTCAGTGAAATGATTACTTATCTCGAAGAGGCATATCATTCTTAGACTTAGGCGGGACTTCATCCTAAGACCTAGACACATTATGTTGGGATTAAAAGTCTTCTTGATGTTGTTTGGAGTTACTGCTGCTTTTATTGATGTTAATGCTGCTCAGTCAAAGTTAGTGCTGCTGGAGAATTTCAATAAAAATTATTCTAAGTGTTTAAGACTGATGGTGAAGTTACAACTGCCAGTATAAGGTTACTACTGCTAGAGGAAGTTACTACTGCTAAAGGAAGTTACTACTGCTAGTGGAAGTTAAGACTACTCAGAGATAAAGACTAGAAAAAAATGCTAAGTAGTTACTCCTGCTAGTACAAAAGTTACTACTGTTAGTACAAAGTTAATGCCGCTGAAGGAGTTAATGCTGCTAGTGAAGAAGTTAGTACTGCTGAGTTAGTTAGTACTGCTTATGTGATTTATATGAGTTATTTGTGTAAAAGATATGTATAACTTATTTGTTTAAAAGATTTGATATTCTTAGGAAAGTGTAAGCCGTATAGGATTTCTTGGTGTATAAAAGGAGGTCCTAGGGCATAGAGTTTCATATAGAAAAATAAAAAACGAGTCATTCATAGAATTATCATAGCTTCAAGGTCTTTGTAACCCTAATACTTTGAGAGTATTCTTATTATTAATAATATTTAAGCTTTTGTTTGTTGAATTATATGTTCATATAATTACTGTTTCATTGATAGTTCTTCTTAATATTAAAGATTAGATTCCGCATAATGTTTAATACATTCAAACAAAGTTTCTACTGTAGTTGTATTAGATTTATCAAATATAACTAATCCTTATACAAGCTTAAGGAATTCGATCTATTAAAATGGGATCAACAAGTGGTATCAAAGCTTGTTGCTTTGAGAAACTTTGCTAGAAGATATGGATCAAGATTCTGCATACATGGTGGCTGCATCCAAAGTTCCCATGCTCAAACTGGGTGAGTTTGAGTTATGGAGGATTATGATTGAATAATACATCTAGATGATAAACTATGCACTGTGGGAAGTCATAGAGAATGGTGCAACCTTGCCAAAAACAGCAGTTGTGGAAGGTGTTGAAATAGTGATGCCTATTACATCTGCTAAAGATAAGGCTTAGAGAAGATTAGAAGTAAAGGCTAGAAGTACTTTAATGATGGGCATTCCCAATGAACATCAGTTAAAGTTTAACTCTATAAAGGATGCTAAGCTGTTGCTAGAAGCTGTAGAAAAGAGATTTGGTGGGAATGCAACTACTAAGAAGACTCAAAGAAATCTCTTAAAAAAGAAATATGAAAAATTCACTACTCCAAGCTCAGAGATGCTTGATCAAACCTTTGATAGGCTTTAAAAGCTTGTGAGTCAGTTAGAGCTTTTGGATGACAAGCTTTCATAAGAAGATGTTAATCAAAAGTTATTAAGAAGCTTTTCACCTGAGTGGAACACACATGCTGTTGTGTGGAGGAATAAAGCTGAGTTAGAAACAATGAGCATGGATGATCTCTATACAACCTCAAGGTGTATGAACCAGAAGTCAAAGGGATGTCTATCTCAAGTTCAAACACACAGAACATGGCTTTTGTGTCCTCTTCAAATAACAACACTAACAGCACTAATGAAGCAGTTAATACTGCTCATGGAGTTTCTACTGCTAGCACTCAAGTTAATGCTTCTTACCCTACAAATATTGATAACTTGAGTGATGTTGTTATTTGTTCATTCTTTTCTAGTCAACCAAATATTCCTCAACTTGCACATAAGGACTTGTAACAAATCTATCCTGATGACATAGAAGAGATGGATTTGAGATGGCAAATGGCCATGTTGACTATGAGGGCTAGAAGGTTTTTTAAGAATACAGGAAGAAAGCTTACTGTTAATGGAAATGAGACTATTGGTTTTGATAAGTCCAAAGTGGAGTGCTACAACTACCACAAGAGGAGACATTTTGCTAGAGAGTGCAGAGCTCCAAGGAATCAAGATTAATTTTACTACAAGACATAAGAAAGCTCAAGAATGGAAATGCTATGTAGGAAAACACCTACTTCCATATCCTTTGGTGTCATGTGATGGTCTTGGTGGTTATGACTGGAGATAGATCAGGTAGAGGAATGGGGGGGGGGGGGGGAACCTAATTAAGCACTCATGGCTTACTCAACATCAATTCTGACACAGAGTATCCAATGATTCTACTTGTTCTAAATCTTGTTTGGAAACTGTTAAACTTCTTAAATCTCAATATGATAAACTATTAAAAGATTTTAAGAAATTTGAGTTAATGGTTCTAGGTTATAAAACAGGTTTAGAGTTAGTGGAAGAAAGACTTCAATTTTATAAGAAAAATGATTCTATTTATGAAGAAAAAATTAAGGGCTTAAAATAGGATATTCAAGTAGGATAAATAACTATTGGGGAGCTTAGGAAGAAGCTTGAAATAGTTCAAAAAGAAAAAGATGGCATTCAATTTAATGAAGACAAATTTGAAAATGCATCTAAAAGCTTAAACAAGCTCATAGAGTGTTAGATTGTTGATAATTGCAAGAAAGGTTTAGGCTATGAAAATTATAAAGCAGTTCCACCTCTTTACACAGGAAATTTCATGCCTCCAACACCTGATTTGTCTTTTACTGGTTTAGATGAGTTTGTTAATAAGCCTGTAGTTGAGAACAGAAAGTCTGATGAATAAGTGTATAAGGTAGTTAGGAGGTCTGATGATTCCCCAATTATTGAAGATTGGGTGTCAGATAGTGAGGAAGAAAATGTGTCTCAACCTAAAATTGAGAAGAAAATAGTTAAGCCTAGTGTTGCCAAGATAGAGTTTGTCAAACCTAAGCAACAAAAGAAAACTAGGCAAAACACTCACATTCCTAGAGGCAATCAAAGAAACTGGTATAATATGATGTCTTAAAAACTAGGAAGCAATTTTGAGATGTGTAATAAGGCTTGTTGTGTGTGGAAGCTTTGATCATTTGCAAGTTGATTGCAATTACCATAAAAACAATTTCAAAATCAAAGGATGGTAAAACCTGTTTGGAACAATGCTCAAAAGGTGAATCATTAAAACTTTGCTTAAAAGACTCACCCATGTGCTAAAAGGAACTTAGTTCCAAGAGCAGTACTAATGAAGTCTAGCTTAGTATCAATTAATACTGCTAGACAAAATATTTCTAAAATAGCAGTATCAGTTAATACTGTTAGACAAGTTAATACTGCTCACTCAAAAACAACAGTGAATGCTGCTAGACCAATGTCATATCTTTCTAAAACAGCACATTCAACTGTTAAGAGGCTCATTCATAAGAACACAACATTCAAAAACAGTAATATTGATCAAAGGGTTAATACTGTTAGTGGTAAAAAATTTAATACTGCTAGGCCAAAAGCAGTAGTTAATGTTGTTAAGGGAAATAATGTTAATGCTGTTAAGGCCTCAGCTTGTTGGGTTTGGAAACCAAAGACTAAAATTTTAGACCATGTTTCTACCACATCAGCTGCATTCAAAAACCCAAAAAGTTTGATTATATTGATGCACAAGGCAGATCCAAGTCAGTGATGGCTTGGGTCCCCAAAAGAAAGGAACTGATTTTCTTATCTAATTGTGCCAGGTTAATACACAAAATGGAATTTACAGTGAACAAGGATTGGATATGATAGTGGATGCTCCAAGGGCACATGACAGAGGAACATGTCCTAATCTTACAGACAATGAAGAGATAGATTGGAGGATAATGTATGCTTTTTAGAGGGAACCCCAAATGAGAGGAAAATCACAGGACAAAGTAGTACCATTAGAAACTAGTTAATCTACATAAAATATAAATTTTTTTTTGAAATGTGAGTCTTTTTGAGTGATGAGAGTTAAAGTTTAATCTCCTTTAGTGGTCTCAAGGGGGGATAAGGATGGAGCAAATGTGTGATAAAAAGAATAGTGGTCTTTTTAATGCAACACTGAATGTATTGTTTTATCTCTCAAACTTTAATTAATTGATGAAAGTTAGTTTTACTTAGAGTTCCTTTTAAAAACAATATGTATAGTGTTGATTTAAAGAACATAGTTCCTAAAGGAGGTTTAACTTGCCTTTTTGCAAAAGCCACATCTGATGAATCTAAACTTTGACATAGAAGGCTAGGTCACTTAAATTTTAAAACCATGAATAAATTGGTTAAGGGAAATCTGGTAAGAGGTTTACCTTCCAAACTTTTTAAAAATGATCAAACCTGTGTTGCTTGTCAAAAGGGAAAGCAACACAGAGCCTCTCGTAAGTCTAAAACTGAGAACTCAATCAGTCTTCCTTTACATTTGTTACATATGGACTTGTTTGGTCCAACATTTGTAAAAAACCTTATGAAGAAAATGTATTGCCTAGTTGTCATAGATGATTACAATAGGTTTACATAGGTTTTCTTTCTAGCTATTAGCTACTAAGGATGAGACTAGTGGCATTTTTAAGTCCTTTATAACTGGGATAGAAACTCTAGTAGATCACAAGTATAAGTTGATTAGATGTGATATTGGGACTGAGTTCAAAAATAGAGAAATGAATCAGTTTTGTGAAATGAAGGGTATTTTGAGACAATTTAGTGTAGCTAGAACTCCTCAACAAAATAGAGTTGTTGAGAGGAGAAATAGGACACTAATTGAGGCTGCTAGGACTATGCTAGCTGATTCTAAGTTGCCAACTACTTTTTGGGTAGAAGCAATTAATACTGCTTGCTATGTGCAAAATAGAATGTTAGTAGTTAAGCCTTATAACAAGACCCCATATGAAGTTTTTCATGGTAGAACACCAACTTTAAGTTTTATGAGACCATTTGGGTGTCTTGTTACCATTCTCAATACCATAGATCACTTAGGAAAATTTGATGGTAAGTCTGATGAAGGTTTCTTTGTAGGATACACTTAAATAGTAACATCCTTTAAGTATTCAATAGTAGAACAAGGATAGTGGAAGAAAACTTGCATATTAAAGAGTCAGTGAGTACACCAAATAGCTGTAGGTATTAGACCAGATTGGCTATTTGAGATTGATGCACTAACAAGAACAATGAATTATGAGCCAATTGTTGCATGTACACAGTCTAATGGTTTTGTAGGTACGAAAAGAAGTGATAATGCGGGTCAAGCTAGAAAGGAGACAGAACCTGTCAAATATTATATTTTGCTACCATTATGGACTGTTGATCCACCATTTTCCCAAAATCCAAAACGTTCTCAGGATGATGGATCCAAACCTTCAAGTGGTGATGGAAAGAAGGTTGATAAAGATCCAAGAAAAGATAGTGAAAGTAATGATCAAGAGAAGGAAGATAATGTTAACAGCACTAATAATGTTAATACTGTTAGTTTAATTGTTAATGCTGCTGGCATAAATAAGGTTAATGCTATTGGTGCAAAAACAAGCATTGAACTTCTAGTTGATCCAAATATGCCTGCTTTGGAAGATTATAGCATATTTGACTTCTCAAGAGATGATGAAGATGATGGTGCAGAGGCTGACATGAACAATTTGGATACAACAATCCGAGTCAGTCCTAATCTAACTATAAAAATTCATAAAGATCATCCTCTTGATCAAGTGATTAGAGATTTCCAATCAGCTGCACAAACAAGAATGTTGTCAAAGAATTTAAAGGAACATGGGTTTGTTAGTACTATTCAACAAAGAACAAACCATAAAGACCTTCAAAATTGCTTGTTTGCTTGCTTTTTATCACAAGAAGAACCCAAAAAGGTAATTCATGCATTAAAGGATCCAAGCTGGATAGAGGCTATGCAGGAAGAGCTTCTACAATTCAAGTTACAAGAAGTTTGGACTTTAGTGGATTTACCAAATGGAAAAAGGGTTATAGGCTCTAAATGGGTTTTCAAGAATAAAAAAGATGAAGGGGGAATTGTGATAAGAAATAAAGCAAGATTGGTTGCTCAAGATACACACAGGAAGTAAGGGATTGACCTATGATAGAAGTTTTGCCCTTGTTGCAAGAATGAAGCAATTAGCAATTTTAGCTTATGCTTCATTAAAGATTATTGTAAGTGTAGTCAAATAGAGTAAAAAGTGCTTTTTCTCGATAAGGAAGAATGAAGAAGAGGTGAAATGGGTATGCAACCACCAGATGAATTGAAGATCCAGACTTCGATAGAGTATACAAGGTTAAAAAGCACTGTATAGACTACATCAAGCTCCCTAAAAGCTTGGTATAAGAAACTATGTCAATCATAATCTGTATGACATGGGTTTTCCAATGAGGAGGAAAAATGACAAGACCTTACCATCAAAAAGGCACAAAGGTGATATATTGCTGGTCTAAGTTTATGTGGATGAAACATCTTTGGTTCAAACGAAGAAAGGAGCTATGCATTGCATTGAAGAAGTTGATGGCATAAAAGAAGTTTCAGATTAGTCTCTATGGGAGAACTTGACATTATTCTGGGATTACAAGTAAAGTCAGAAGAAAGATTGGCAAATTTTTATTAAGTCAATATAAATAAGTGCAGGAAGAAATTTGAAGAACGGATTGTGGTTTGGAGGAAATTAAAGTCAAATGACAACAAGCACACCAACTAAGAAATCTCAAAAGCCTCTGCTTAAGTATGAAGATGGTGAAGAAGTGAATGTTCATATGTATAGGTCAATGATTGGTTCATTGATGTATCTTACATCTTCAAGACCTGACATCATGTTTGCAGTGTGTGCCTGTGCTATATACTAAGTCAATCCAAAGGTTTTACACCTTCATGTTGTGAAAAGGATTTTTAGGTACTTAAAAGGTCAACCAAAATTAGGCCTTTGGTATCTAAAAGATTCTCCTTTTGATTTGGTTGCATATACTGATAGTGATTATGCTGGAGGAAGCTTGGATATGAAGTCTACAATAGGAGGTTGTCAATTCCTTGGATGTAGATTAATATCATGACAGTGCAAGAAACAGACAGTGGTTGCAAATTCCATAATAGAAGCTGAGTATGTGACTGCTTCAAGTTGTTGTGGACAAGTGCTTTGGATTCAGAATCAACTACTTGATTATGGGTACAATTTTATGCATACCAAAATCTTTATTAACAATAACAGTACTATTTGCATAATTAAAAATCATGTTTTTCATTCAAAAACAAAGCATATAGAGATCAGACATCATTTTATTAGAGATTGCAATGAAAAGAAATTGATTTAAATGGTCAAAATCCATACTGACAAGAATGTTGCAGATTTGCTTACAAAAGCTTTTGATGTAAGTAGATTTCAATATTTGATTGTTAGTATTGGAATGATGAGTCTTTAAAGTCTTTTATCTCTTTATGTTTGTGCAGAGTTTGTATGAATTAGTATTGTTATTCATGTCATTAAAAAATTTCTGTTGTTAAGTATAATTAGTACTGCTGGTTATACTTAATACTATTGAGTTATTGTTGTTAGTTATACTTAATATTGTTAGGTATTATTAATACTGTGATGATTGTGAAAATTGTTATGGCTTGTGTTTTCTTGGTTTTTGGATAAACTTTTTGCAGGAAAAGCAAAGAAAAGTGTTAGATTGATGATGGAAAAGCTGTTTGGAATAGAATTGGAGTTAATACTGGTGACTCAAAGTTAATGCTGCTAGGCATAACTTACTACTGCTGGTTCTAAGTTAATGCTGCTAGGCATACACTTACTACTGTTGAGTTACTACTGCTGGGTGAAAGTTAATGTTGAGGGTATTTTCATAAATACTTCGATTAAGGGTTTCAATCAGTCATTTAATCGATTTCATACTTTCATAAACTCTCTCATCACAAACCCTAACTCAATTTTATCATCCATTATTAATACCCAACACAAATGGCGAATCTAAAGTTTGCAGATACTCATAATATGGTCGCATTTTTGTCTAAACCTAAAGAGAGTGATGGGTTTGAGCAAATTGTAGATTTTTTGAATGCACACCCCTATAAAGTACACTTTAACCGTCAATCCTACTATATATATTTCATGTATCGAACAGTTCTGGTCTACTGTCAAGGCCAAAACTATTAATGAGGAAGTTCAGTTACATGCCCTAGTAGATGGCAAGAAGGTTATCATTACTGAAGTTACTATTAGAAGAGATCTTCAACTAGAAGATGAAGAAGGTGTTGATTGTCTACCAAATTCTACCATCTTTGAATAGCTTACTCTGATGGGGTATGAGAAAATTTCACAAAAGCTTACTTTCTATAAGGCATTCTTTTCCCCACAATGGAAATTTCTGATTCATATTATTTTACAATGCCTAAGTTTAAAGACTAATGCATGGAATGAGTTTAGTAGCACTCTGGCATCTGCAATTATCTGCTTCGATACAAATTCAAAATTTACAACTTATCAAATACAATTTTATGAAAGTATGAGTTTTGATGCGTAAAGTTTTATACACGTAAAATAATATAATAGGTATAGAAAATACCAAACTACCCTTGAGGACAAAGGAAGAAAGGAAAATTCTCACAATTATATATAATAATACGTATATTTACCGGTAAGTGATTACCGGGTCGTATTCCTCGAAGATTTATGAAATTGAGACCACGTTTGTTATTTGGACAATGATTTGAATTGGTTCGAAGATGATTTGTTTTCTAAAATCCTAAAAGTGAGCAAATTAAAGGAAAATAAAAAAAAAAAAAAAAAAAAGAAAAAAGACAATTAAAACTAACTTTAATAACGGGAAATTAAACTTTAACTAAAAACGCAAAACGGGAACCCTAAATGGTGATTTAAAATCTTAAATTTCCAAAATTAAATCTAAAATGAATTTTTCACTTTTAATAGACTCTAATTGACTAAAAAGTAAATTTAAAGAAAACTAGAACAAAAACGGAGTTGAATTGAGCTTAAAATTTTGAAAAACGTGAACGGGAACGAATCATGTTCTTTAAAAAATTAAATTTTGCAAATTAAACCCTACGAAAGCAAAACTAATTTTTCTGAAAACTATATGATAAAAGATAATTTTCAAAAAAACATTTTTTTTTTATTATTTTTCTATTTTTTATGAATTTTTAAAGTTTTTAATAAAAATAAATGTTTAAAAATAATAAACTAATTATAAAAATTCTGAAAAAATTATAGAAAGTAGCTTGAACTAAGAGGAATCTAGGAAAAATAAGTTGGGAATCACAACTTATCGAATAAGTTGTGCAATAAGCTAAAACAGCTTATTGTACAAAAAAAGCTAAAACGTATATAAAAGATAAATAATGTAAAGAACTAACGGATGAGCTAATGTAGCATGATGGTTGTATGTGTGGGGATAAAATGCTTGGTGAAGGTGGTAGAGGTCCCGGGTTCGAGCCTTCCTCACCTAGGGCTTCCCACTTTCACAAGTGTTTTAATTTTTTCCATTTTTTTATAACTTTTTAAAACTCTTAAAAATAAGCAACTTTTGTAAAACAACTACTTTTATAAACTAAAAATAAGCTCAGAAATAAGCTAATTAAGACAGAAAAACTTAAACTATACTTAAACTAATAAAAAGCTAACTGTTTGCATTTTTAAGGAGAGTAAGCAAACCAAATAGAGAAATAAGCTAAACTAGATAATAAGCTATTCTAAATAAGCAACAAAGAACAAAAATAAGCAGCCTAATAAGCCTAGAATGAGCTTAAGAACTCAGCAGTACTAACTTAGAAATTAGTACTCTCAGTTAAGCACTTAAGTCTGCTTAGCTAATAAAAAGCCAATAAGCTCAAATAAGTAAACGACAAAACCAGATAAGCTAAATTAGACCTATACTAACCTAATAAGCTAAACTAAACCTAAATAAGCCATAACAATAAGCATATAAGCTAAAATAAAGAAATAAACTCTTTTAATGTAAACTAATAGCCAAATAGCCCCTTAAGGCACTTTTGAGCTTAATTTTAAGTTTTCTAATAAAACCTTGAGACCAAATGGCTTATTGAAACTTAAACTATGACCTACTAGCTACTTAGAAATGCTTTTGAAAAGGTTTGGAAAACATTTTCTTAATGAAAAAGTGCTTTGAAATCAGACAGAATACTCAGCAACTGCTGAGTTTTGTTTTGAAATTGAAAAACAAAATGCTACTTTAAAAGCTAAAAACAGATGACCTCTTGAGCTTATTACTACAAAACAAATAGAAACCAATTAACTATTACCCTAGATCTAATTGTAAACCAAAAATCAACTCCTATAAGCTACTTATACCCTCTGAATTATTAAATTGAAAACGGCTACTTGTTTTTTTCTTCTTTAAAACTGCTGGTGTAGTTGACATGTAAATACTAAAAACTTTTAAAACTTTAAATGCAGGATAAGATAGTTGATTCTACTCTATTGAGACAACAAATAAAGTGAAAATAAGACCATTACTAATACTAGATATGATTAAAACTT
>BQNB010008899.1:0-11619 GCA_026074375.1 Tanacetum coccineum
ATTTTTTTGGTGGAGCTTGGTCTCTAGTTGTTGAAGGAATGAAGAGATGAAGATAATGGGAGAAGCTTCAAGAAGAAAAAGGAGGGAAGAAAGAGAGAGTGAGATAATGGGGCAGTGATAATAATCCCGTGTGATTAAAAAAATTACTCGTATGGCGGGTTTTGGCCATATCATTTAATGATGCCTCGGGGGAACGATCTTGGTGTTTAATACTATAGATACCATCAATTAATCAACTCATATTCATGCGTTTCGGATTTTGCAAAACATATCACTTTTTGAAGTTTTATACTTTTTCAAGATCTTGGTAAAAATATACTGTATACAAGGAAATGCTTCTACCATTTCAAAGTCACACTTGATCTTGCAAGTTGCAAGGCATCGGATGCCGTTATATTATATATGACACTATGCTCCACAAAGTATGGAATATGTTACTTTAACCTTTTTAGTTTTTGTTATAAGTCCTCGATATGTTTTATGTTTAAAGACACCTATCACAAAAATGATATTTTTAATTAGGGTCGTAAATGAACTGAACGTTTGATGAACATTTTATAAACCGTTTGGTAAAAAGTTCGTTTATTTATTAAATGAACGAACATGAACATTATTTTACGTTCCTTTAGTTAAATGAACGAACATGAACAAAAGTCACGTTCGTTTGTTTATGTTCGTGAACGTCCGATTATGTGTTCATTCACGTACTTTTATGTTCATTTATTTGTTTATGTTCGTATATCATATCTTTTAAATGTATACTTTTAAAACTGGTATATTTAAACAAAATAACACTTATAAAAGAAAATATTAATGTTTTTTTTCTACGTTCATTTATGTTCGATCGTTTATGTTCGTTTAGTTTATTAATGAACGAACATAAACGAACATGAACAACTCATTTTCTTAATTAATAAATGAACATGAACAAGAAATTCCGTTCGTTTAAGCGTTTATGTCCGTTTATTTATCCGGTTACATAACTCAAAATAACACGAACACTTGACAAAAAATGTATCCCTGTTCGTGTTCGTCCGATCTCTCTTTACAGCCATATTTTTTACATCAAGGTGAGCAGTGGGTGCTTACCTTTTTTGGATAAAGTCCATTTTATTTGTTGTATAGTTTCCTTTGATATACGTTGTGTTTGGCGTAGAGCTTATAAAACCTTTTATAACTATAAGCCTTCACAAGCTTAAAACAATTAAAATGGACTTATGAAGATTATAGCTAGTCAAATTACTTAAATACATTTCGAAATATAATAGATTATCAAGTAAAAACTAAAAATATATCTGAATTAAATTTAATGTTTTTATGCGACTTTGCATTAGTACGCTTAATCTTCAACTAATTCATCAAACAATTTTGTGAAAATATAAGCTCAAACTTTCAACTTATAATATAAGCTCCTGTTGGATTGTATGGTAGTTGGATTAGTAATACACAACCAGAAGTGTGTGAGCCTATTGGGGGCACACACGTTAAACGCATAGAGTACGTTTAAATACTTCACGATAGTTTCTATGTAAACCGTTTGGACAATAAATGATCAAGACAAGAACCTGTGGTGTCCAAGCATGTTGGCCGGCCGTAGTGAAGGTTCTAGAGAGGGGCTTGGTTCATTGAACCTAGGTGATAAGGGAAAGAATGCATGGGATAAGGTTTGGAGGACTTGTGATAAGGATTAAACTCATGAGTTTTAATCTTATCACATTTAGGATTTAGAGGCTTTATAAACACTCATCCCTTCATTCATTTGACGACATACACACAACAAACAAACTCCCAAAAATCAGATCTTCTTCTCCCTTTCACTTAAACAAACCGATTACTCTTAAACCCTAATTTGGTTTTCTTGTTTTCGGTTTCTACCTAATTCGGTGAACCTCTTTAAGGGTTTTTCGTATTGTGATTTGATTATTAGGCTGTTCCAAGTGGTTCATTACTTCGGTTTACAAGTTTTCAAGGCGTGACAACTGATCGAAATAAGCTAGGGCTTGTTTTAGTCCATTTTCGGTAGTTCTGTTCTATTTCGGTTACAACCGAATTAGGTGAAACCCTAATTCCTTATTCCTGAATTTCGGTACAGAAGTAAAGAGAGGCTTTTGGTATTTGTTTCGGGTATATTTGGTTTACAATTGTTGTATTGGGTATACGTGAAGTTTGGACTTGCATCCGGGCGTGCTTGTTAGACGTGTTTGTGTGAGCACTCGTAGAGATAACAACTTAGTCACTTTTGTTTCATAACATTTGCTAGTGTCTTCGAGGGTTAGTTTTCTTGTTTACCCTATTGTTTATTTATTATGTGTGTTAATCATATGCTCCTTACTTGATTCATATCCGTTGTGTACTCGTAGTGTTAATTGGTTAACTGATTATAAAATTTCCAACAGTGGCATCACGAGTCAACTCGTTTGGTGTTTTATGGGTTACACACATAATTAAACACGCTTAGGGATGCATGAAATCAAGTTTTATTTATTGTTTTATTTGAAAATTATGGCAATTATATGCAATATTTGCCATAAATAATGAATAAACACCTAGAATCAACACTAATGATTAACTTGATAAAAAGAGAATAGATTTAAATTAAAGGTTAATTGAGCTGCCATGTTACTCTATTCTTGTTTTATCTCGATCTTAAGACTCACGTAATCATGTTATATGATGGATGTGGCGATCTAGGTACTTTAGCAGAAAACCTAGTGAGAGTCTTATGGTTCTCCAATTGGGGAAGACTCTTTTGAGAACTCGAGGCATTATGTGATTACTGCTTTCTACATAAGAGTTTGTCTTTAACTTTACTCTAATTTTCTGTCTGTTTTAATTGCTTATATGTGATATGCCATGTGTCTAGTCAATATTTGCAAATAAGTCTTTATGAAACTCTTAAAAACGGACTTATACTTATACATAAATTTAGATTGAACATGTCTAGTATTAAGCATACTCCTTGTGACTTGTTATGTGTTATTTGAGAAACCGGGGTTTTTGGACAAATTTAATACGGACGTTAAACTCTGAAATTTGATTTCTTGTGAAGCTTTAGTTTTACGTGCGCAATATGGGGTTGAATTGGTCTTTAATTTTCTCCCGCCCCACTACATGCTTCGGCATATGAGGGAATTATTAGAATTACTTGTGTCTTCGGACACAAGTAGGAGTACAATATAGGGTTTGATCAATTTGTAATCCCACCATATTGGCAACTATAAGCTAATGTTAACAAAAGGGGTTTCTTAACATACAATAGCATCATTAGTCAATTGAAAGTACGGCTCACCCATTATGGACAAACTATAAGAGAAGTTTAAGGCGGGTAGAAGTAAGATTCCCCAAATGAAGTTAGTTTTTTAATACGCTTCGCGCTGACCTGTTTCTCCGCTTCTCTGTGAGTCCAAAATGGAGCTACCGAGAACATTTGACAAAATGATGACTATACCAAAAGGTTAACAAAATGTTTTCTTAACTTAGTGCTACAAGTTGTTTTGCATGCTTCTTGTACACAATTTTGTCACATTTATGTGTATACCCTTATATGAAATTTTAAGTCTATGCCAGCCAAAACTAGAACACGTGCATTTGGCTTGACCTCTCTGGTCAGACCTCAGGGCCTTGCCAACCCATGGCGAATTTTTTTCATTGGTCAGACCTTTGTCAATTTTTGCACGTTCTGTTTTGGTGGACTTAAATCGAGTTACCTGGTCAGACCTCGGACCCGAGGCATAAGATGAGACCAAATATGCTTTTGACATTACTATAAGAGTTACTAATGTCACTAGTCTCATAAATCTAAGAGTTGCATTCCATGCAATTAACGCTCGTTGCTTACCTCTTGCCCCACTTGTTTACACGTTGGTCAGACCCTCTGTAATAAGTGGGAGGTCAAGTTGGATCTTAGTCTTATTAGTAATTAATTAGGTTGTTAATTCTTTTAAGAATTTAATTATCGACAACACTAATATTTGAACTTTTTCTAATTGTAGATGACTACCTCGTCAGCTAACAATTCGGTCTTCAGGGGTTTCTTTGAGAAACAAAAACTGACTAGACCCAACTTTATTGATTGGTATTGACAACTTAGGATTGTACTATCAATTGAGGATAAGTTGAATTACCTAGAGCAGCCACTTCCTCCTGCTCCTGTAGCTCCAGAGGGTCAGCAAGTTGCTCCTGAAATCATTGCAGCTCATAATTCATGGATTAAAGGATCAAAAGAGATTGCTGGACTCATGCTCATGACCATGGAACCAGAGATCTAATAAAATCTAGAAAACCTCCATGCTAATGACATGCTAAAGGAGTTAAAAACTCTGTTTGCTCAACAAGCAGAGCAGGAGCTTCTTCAGACTACGCGAGATTTTTATTCTTGCAAGCAGGAAGAAGGGCCGTCTGTCAGCTCTTACGTTTTGAAAATGAAGAGCTATATAGACAATCTAGAGCGTTTGGGGCACCCCGTGACACTTGGCCTTGCAGTGAGTCTGATTTTGATTGGTCTACGCAAGGAATTTGACGGTTTTGTGTAGAATTATAATATGCATAGCCTGGGGAAGACAGTTAATGAGTTGCATGCTATGCTAAAGCTCCATGAGCAAACTCTGCCAAAAAACAACGCTCCTGCTCTACATGCTATTCGAGCTGGTAAGGTCCAGAAAGGGAACAATAAGCACAAGAAACAACAACCCCAAATGGCTGCTAGGGGACAAAATCAAGGGAAGGGGAAAAATAAGCTCGCTTATGCTCCCAAGCCTAAGATTCCCCCTCCACCCAAGAGGGAAGATCCCGCAAAGGACTCAATCTGTCATGAGTGTGGTGAGACAGGACATTGGAAGAGGAATTGTCCTCAGTATTTAGCCGAGTTGCTGAAGAAGAAAAAGAACGCAGCCTCTGGAGCTGGTGGTTCAGGTATCTTCACTATAGAACTCAATACTTTCCTTAATAGATCATGGATCTATGACACTGGTTGTGGTACTCATATTTGTAATACAACGCAGGGTCTAAGGGCAAGTAGGAAACTGAAGCCGGGGGCTCTTAGCTTGTACGTGGGCAATGGTCAACGTGAAGCTGTTGAAGCAATTGGCGTTTTTCATTTATCTCTCCCAAGTGGATTAGTTATTGTTTTGAACAATTGTCATTATGCTCCCTCTATTACTAGAGGAGTAATTTTAGTTTCATGTTTGTATGAAGATGGTTTTGTAAACTGCTTCGTGAATAATACAATTCAAGTTTCTAGGAATAACATGGTTTATTTTAGTGCTATCCAAAGAGATGGTATTTTTGAAATTTATCTGTCTAGTTCTTATACAATTGATAGTTCTATATATGCTATAAGCAACAAAAGATCCAAGATAGACTTGGACTCTACTCTCTTGTGGCATTGTGGTCTTGGACACATTAGCAAGAAATGCATTGAGAAGTTGCAACATGATGGACTTCTCAATTCAACTGACCTTAGGGCTTTTGAAAAATGCGTTTCTTGTATGTCTAGAAGATGGCAAGAAAACCTTACACACATCAAGTGGAAAGGGCCAAAGACTTACTTGGACTAATACACACCGATGTATGTGGCCCATTTAAGATCACTTCAAGGCAAGGAGCAAGCTACTTCGTCACTTTCACTGACGACTTTAGTCGTTATGGTTATGTTTACTTGTTAAAGCATAAACATGAAGTGTTTGAAACTTTCAAAGTGTTTCAAAAGGAAGTAGAAAATCAACTCGGTAAGACCATAAAATCGCTATGTTTTTTATCGTGGGGGCAAGTATATGAGTCAAGAGTTTTTGGATCATCTAAAAGATCATGGGATTATCGGCCATCGTACTCCTCCTTACACGCCTTAACACAATGATGTGTCAGAGAGGAGAAATAGAACCCTACTAGATATGGTTCGATCCATGATGAGTCAAAAAACTCTTCCAAAGTCCTTTTGAGATTATGCTCTTGAGACTGCTGTACGCATTCTCAATATGGTTCCAACTAAGAAGGTTGAAAAGACACCATACGAAGTATGGCATGGGCAAGCCCCTAAGCTGTCTTACTTAAAAGTCTGGGGTTGTGAGGCACTTGTTAAGCGAGATACTCTTACCAAGCTTGACAAGTTAGAAGCCAGGTCTATTAAGTGTATCTTTGTAGGATACCCAAAGGAAACGATGGGTTATTCCTTCTACTACCCACCCGAGAACAAAGTACTTGTTGCTCGGAATGCTGAATTCCTAGAGAATAGTCTTATAATTCAAGAAGCAAGTGGGAGTTTAAAAGATCTTGAAATTATTCAAGAAGAAGATACGCATCCTTCTATAGACACTAGCTTACATCATAAAGAGGATGATCTAGAAATAGATGAACCTCAAAGTGATATCATTTCAATTCGTAGGTCCACAAGGACACGACATGCCCCAGATCGTATGTGCTTATACATCGATGCTGAGGAGCATGAGTTAGGGGATCTTGGTGAACCCGCTAACTATAAAGCTGCATTGTTAGACCCTGAGTCTGATAAATGGCTGAATGCTATGAATGTGGAAATGCAATCCATGAAAGACAATGAAGTTTGGGACTTAGTTGATCTTCCTCTTGACAGAAAAATCATTGGCAGCAAGTGGCTCTTCAAGAAGAAGACCGACATAGATGGAGTTATACACACCTATAAAGCTCATCTTGTGGCGAAGGGCTATACTCAAACCCTAAGGATTGATTATGAGGAAACCTTCTCTCTTGTTGTAGACATTAGAGCTATTAGGATTCTTATAGCCATACACGCGTTTTATGACTATGAGATTTGGCAAATGGATGTCAAAACTACCTTTCTCAATGAATATCTCTCTGAAGAGGTCTACATGGAGCAACCTGAAGGTTTTGTCAATCTAAAATATCCAAACCGAGTATGCAAGCTGAAGCGTTCCATTTATGGGCTTAAGCAAGCATCAAGGCAATGGAATAAACGATTTAATGATGAAATAAAGAAATTTGGTTTCACTCAAAATCGTGATGAGCCATGTGTATATCTAAAAGCTAGTGGGAGTAATGTCACTTTCCTAATCTTATAGTCGATGACATATTGATCATGGGAAACAACATTCCAATGTTACAAGATGTAAAATCCTACCTTGGAAGGTGTTTTGCTATGAAAGATTTAGATGAAGCTGCATATATTCTTGGAATCAAGATCTACAGGGATAGATCATGGCGGTTAATTGGTTTGTGTTAAAGTGCTTATATCAAAAAAATCTTAAAGCGATATCACATGGAGAATTCCAAACGTGGAAGTATCCCCATGAAAGAAAAGCTAAGACTGAGTAAATCACAAGGTGCTTCAACACCTGCTGAATTAAAGTGCATGCAAAATGTTCCATATGTCTTGGCTGTAGGTTATATTATGTATGTTGTGAGATGTACTCGCCTTGATGTTGTGTTCGATCAGAACATAACAAGCCGATTTCAATAGAATCCAAGTGATCTTCACTGGACCATGGACTTGAAGATGGCTAAAACTTGTTATCATTCATATTTTATGTTTCTAGATTTTGGGACATGCCTTTGTAAAACTCTGATTTTAAATGAATGATAACATATCTTTTAAAAACATCTATTTTGAGTCATTTTCTATGATTGTGACTGTTGTACTATGAAGTAATACCCCAGATTAGCTTCCGTTGCTATATTGTAAAAATGGGGGTGTTACATCATCTGCAGAAGCTGAGTATATTGCTGCCTATGATGCTTCTAAGGAAGCCGTTTGGGTTAGGAAATTCATTTATGGGCTTGGTGTTGTTCCCACAATTGAAGAACCCATAAATATGTATTGTGATAATACTAGAGCAATTACCATAGCTAACGAATCAGGTATCAATAAAGGTGCTAGACATTTTCGTGCTAAAGTTCTCTACATTCGTGAAGTTATTGAATATGGCGACATAAAGTTAGAAAAAGTTCACACATATGACAACTTAGCTGATCCTTTTACTAAAGCATTGGCTTTTCTGAAGCATTTAGAACATACTAATAATATTGGAATGCTTCCAGCTAGTAGTTTCATGCAAGTCTGTGATGATTAGTTATTTAGATAAATGAGATTGTAAGATAATTTTATTTTCTGATGAATAAATATACTTGGTATTTGTTTTCATTCATATAATAATTGTTTATCCTATATTTGCATATTTAATCCTTGAATGATTTATCATTCTAAATATGTCCATTGTCGGTTAACAATATGGGAGTATTGTTACATAAGGAAAATGTGAGTGTTGGTTATATTCTTTGAATATATGGATGGTTCCCGCCAAACTCATATGCTATTCACAAGGGATGCATATTGGACACCCCAACCTTCGAAAATTACTTTATGGATCCGTTGTCATAAGTAAAATTTCAAAAATGGTTAGTTAAGTCATCCTTAGACTTGAGATTACAAACAAGTTCTGGTATGTGTGGATATCACTTTTAATTCTAAGTCAAACGTTGTCCTGAAAATGGTAGTTATAAAGACTATTATTGGAAGTGATGTGAAGCAACATTCACAACACTTGTATTCGATAAGAATTTGTTCCTCCACTTGATATATGCAGAATGATACCTTGGCGTCTCTTCAGAATTAATCAGATAATTGTGTGGCCGCACCCAAAGGGTAATGCAAGATGTTTCTTGATTACATTTGGTATATCTGTATTAAGTTCTATAGTGAGAATCTAAATGGTTAAACTATATAGAATGAGTTAGGATCCATATCCAGGGTTTAACGGTATTTGTAACAAAGGGATAATTACAGCAAGAGATAAATAACCATGCTACTGAGAATGTTTTTAAAACTTGATCTCAGACATTTTTAGTTTTAACAATGAATGTGAGTGTTGCTAGACGTTTCCGTCGTTAGTATATGGGTTGTCTGCTACTCCAACTCCCAAGTGGGAGCTGTTGGGTTATGGTAGTTGGATTAGCACCTATACGACTAGAAATGTGTGAGCCTATTAGGGGCACACACGTTAAACACTTAGAGTGCGTTAAAGCTTCACATATGTTTCTAAAAGTAAATCATTTGAACATAAAATGACTAAGACAAGAACCTATGGCTGTCTAAAGGAAGCCGGCCACATAGAAGGTTCTAGGAGGTTGTCTAGGTTCATTGGATGTAGAGATAAGAAGGGATGAGGTGTTGTGATAAGCTTAGGAGAGTTGTCATAAGGCTTAAACTTATGTTTTCTAGTCTTATCATGAGTAGGGCTTTAGAGGCTATAAATACCTCACCCCTAGCTCATAAACTCATGACTCACAACCCAAACAACTCAACAAATTCGTTCCTCTCCTCCAATTCACTTATATCAGCCGAATAAACCAAAACCCTAATTAGGGTTCTTGATTTTCAGTTCTGCCTAATTCGGTAATCCCTTTTAAGGGTTTTCGAGTGTGATTTGATCCCACAAGTTCTACAATAGATCAATAGCGTTGGTTTACTTGTTGTCAAGGTGTGACAACATCTAGAAACAACTAGGGTTTGATCTTGGTGATTTTCGGTTCATACTGTCATATTTCGGTTGAACCGAATTTGGTAAAACCCTAGTTCTTTTCTCCTGATTTTCGGTATAGTTTACAAGGGTGGTTTCGGGTACTTGATTTTATTTGGTAAAACCCTAGTTCTTTTCTCCTGATTTTCGGTACAGATTACAAGGGTGGTTTCGAGTACTTGATTCAGGTTGTTTTGGTATACACTGGTTGTTTGGGTTATATGTGAAGCCATGCTAGCATTCCGGACGTACTCGGTTGACGTGTTTGTGTGAGCACTCGTAGATGTGGTAATTTAACCACTTTGTTTCATTGGTATATGATTCTTCAAGAGGTTAGTTTTCTATTACCCTTTGTTTGTTTATTGTGTGTTAATCATATGTACCAAACTAGATCTATATCCGCTGCGTACTCGTAGTTGTTAATGGTTAACAGGTTATTTAATCCCAACAGACTCCAAGTCTCCAAGAATAAGGTGATTCAACTTACACCTTGCGCCAATGCACCACGCCCGAGATAGACTTGAATGATATATGTTAGTCACCCATACCACAGCCCGCTCCTACCACAACACATGTTGGTCGCTTCGCTTTCAATTTGTTTAGCATCGCATTGTTTAAAATTTTACTTGGCCACTAACGGCTATCTTTTGAACCATCTCACTGTCTTTGTAAGAGTGAGGAAAACCAAAACCATATGAGCCATTTTATACCAAAAGATTGAAAGGTGAATCTTGAGTGCCCATATATATGCTCAAATCACCATACGAAAGAGTATCAACACGTAAATGAGAATACACAGATGCTGCGTTCAACCCACTATTCGTATTTTTGATGCAGTGGTTCAAACTACTATTCGGTTCCTATGGGAAATTCTGTTGAGAGTATATTGACTCAACAAGCCGAACAGGAACAAGGACGACTCAGACTTTTAGAGGTCGTCCAGGTGCAATTTTTTTGTTTTCCAACACACCACACAAAAAAACAGCTGAACAAGGATCTAGGGACGGACTCAGACTTTTAGTCGTCAGGTGCAGTTTTTTGTTTCCACGCGTGTAAAAGAAACAAATATAGACTAATGTACGATTTAATTAAAATTGATCAACAAATTAAGAAAACATGTATTTTTCAACATATTAGTTAACGGATTGTACAAAACATGTACTTACGTGACACAAAATTTAAGAATCAGGTTCATTTTAAAGAAATCGTTTTAAACGAAAATTTACGCTAGACTACAAACATACATCGGGTCCTGTGAACCCGGAACCCCAGGTCCGCCCTGCATCATGCAGTACTCGGATTTCTAATAAATCCAAAATGAATACTTTTAATCTGAATTGAGTGGTAACGTAACGCTTGAACACTCTCTTGTAGGGCTGAGCATCGGGTCAAACCCGGACCGGACCGGCCAAACCCGAACCGGACCGAGAACCGAGAAGACCAAATTATACGGACCGAGACCGGACAGATGACCAGTCGGGTCGGGTCGGTCTTACCTCGGGTCAAATGGTCCGGTCCTCGGTTTTGAACATGATAGGACCGAAATATTCACAAGACCTGTTAAAACAGTTTAATACATTATGTTTTGCATGAAAGGAGTCAATTTCTTCTCATATACGAAGTAAAATCTTGTAGATTTGTTTCATATTAATGATGATATACTATTATATTACTAAAAATAGTGTCACATTTAACAAAATCTTGTAGTTTTTTAGTCTTTCTGTCTCAAACCTCGACTCGACAATAAGACTGCCAACTGAAGAAAAGGCTAATTTTTGAATGATTGTTCGGCTAAAATATTTCAAGTATCTGAATGTGGCGTATGATATATTTGTTATACAACTTCGTTTTAACTTTTAGCCATAACAAATGACATATAGCCCAATAAAACAATGATACAACCGTACAAGTTAGATGACAAACCGACATTTTGGCACTTCACATCTTGCTCGAAAAATAAGAGTTTGTCGCAAATGGCATTTAGTCCAGGAAACAACGATACAAACTTAAGTTCGTAACAAATGGCCTAAGAAATCATGCAACACACTCTTTATAAAATATTAACTTCATGTAGGGACTTTTGGACCAAATGGCTAACACAGTAGCTAGTTGC
>BQNB010008899.1:13297-88444 GCA_026074375.1 Tanacetum coccineum
TTTGAAGAACCTTTCGTTTTTGAAAGTTACGTTTTTTATAAATATAAAAAATAATAAAAAAAAGTAAAAAAGTAAAAAATATTTTTCTTTTCTTTTATTAGTATAATTATCATATAAAAATATAAAAAAATCAAAAAATCAAAAATATAAAAAATGTCCAAATAAAATAAAATAAACAAAGTTGGTAAAAGAACACCAACAAATAATACCTTCAATTGAGGTATTATCCATTAGTAAGTTCCCGAACCAAAGATTTTACAACTTACCATTTGTGTCACTTACGAAATACGGCTCACCTTAAAAAGCAAAATTTTTAAGAGCTACCATGAAGTAAGTTTGATTATTTGGTTCAAGTTGTCTATCTCGTTATCCGTTAAAATAGATTGTTAAAAAAATAATAAAAAAACAAAAAAAACATTTTAGTTTAAATTTTCTTTTTCTAATTTAGTGCATGCGCACTCGTTCTCAATCTCGTAATTCTAACCGTCCACAACAACAAGTCAATCCGACTTTTGTTGAACCACTAAATCTTGTTGAACCTATTCCCGTAGTTACGATGGATGACACTCGTACTATGGCTCAATTACTCGAGCACCCACCGTGGATTGCGAGGATGCCATTGTTGTATCCGAAATCACCGCGGATAACTTTGAGCTCAAGCACGGTTTGCTTACCCTCGTTCAAAAAAACAATTCTTCGGACATGACAAGGAAGACCCTCATGCTCACATTCGTTATTTCAACAAGATCACTTCTACGATGAAGTTCCCGAACGTCCCTCGAGGGTGCCGCCCGGATTTGGCTTGAAAAAGAACCCCCTCAATCGATTCTTACATGGGATGATCTTGTTTCGAAATTCATTAACAAATTCTTCCCTCCTTCTAAAACGACAAACCTTCGAAATGAAATCACGAGATTTCAACAACGATTTGATGAAACTTTTTATGAGGCATGGTACCGATTCAATGAGCTTCTTCGGGCATGCCCACATCATGGATTTTCGGAGTTACATCAACTCGATACTTTCTATAATGCTTTGAACTCTAATGATCAAGATTCGTTGAATTCCGCCGCGGGTGGTAATTTTTTGGATAAAATGCCCCGAGATTGCCTAAGAATCATCGAGAGAAAATCCAAACTTCGTAACTCACGTAACAACCCGGTTGTTGCCAAAGTGAGTACGAGCAATTCTACCCCCGGTATTTCTCCCGATGTTGCCGAACTTAAAGATATGGTGAAAGCTTTGATTCTCGATAAAAAAAACCAATCCCAAGCTCCCTCTCCCATAAAAGCGATCGAGGAAAATTGTGTAACTTACGGTGGTGCTCATTCTTACCAAAATTGTCCCGCCACCGATGGCAACGTTTATCTTGACAATATTCAAGAATACGTCTCTCAAGCCGCCGTGGCTAATTTCAATCAAGGAAATACCGGTTACCGAGCCCCGATTTCTAATCAAATTCGACCTCCCAGTTTTCTTCCCGTTCAACAAAACCAAGGAAATAATCAAAACCATTACAATCAAAATCGGGGGAATAATTACAACCAAGGCCAAATTTATCAAACCTCGATTAATCAACCCCCGGTTCACCAAGCTCCACCTTACCAAGCTCTGGCTCCACATACACAAGGTGTGTCGAAGACCGATTTTCAAAACTACGTCAAAGCTAATGATGCGGTTATGAGAAATATGCAAAACCAAATGACCAATTTAACGGACATGCTTTCCAAATTCGTGAATTCTAATACCGCTTCATCCTCAAGTTTAGGGACACTTCTTAGTAATATCATTAGTAACCCGAAGGAAGATTTGAAGGGTATTACCACCCGAAGCGGTGTTGCTTATCATGGACCCACGATTCCTACTACTTCTTCTTCTCCTCTTAAAGTAGTGGAACGTGAAACCGAGGTGACAAAGGACATGGTGCCTCCTACTAATAACGGAAGTGCCAAAGACATCCAACCTTCGGTTGTCCCAGTTGAAACTCAAAATTCTGAGCCCGTTGTTGCTCCCGTTAGTGCTCCGAAGCCTAACCAGAAACCATCAATTCCATATCCGTCTAGACTAAATGACCAAAAGCTCTGCAAAAAAGCTGACAACCAAATTGAGAAATTCTACAAAATCTTTAAAGATTTGAGTTTCGAAATTAGCTTCACGGATGCTATGCTTCTTATGCCAAAATTTGCCTCGATTCTTAAAGCTTTAAGTGGAAACAAAGAAAAATTAAGTGAAATGGCTAGAACACCTTTAAATGAGCATTGTTCGGTGGTTATCCTCAACAAGTTACTCGAAAAACTTGGAGACCCCGGCAAGTTTCTCAATCCGTGTGAATTTCCCAGAATGGATGAGTGCTTAGCCTTGGCCGATCTTGGCGCTAGCATTAATCTCATGCCATCATCCGTGTGGAAAAAGCTTTCTCTTCCGGAGCTCACTCCTACTTGTATGACTCTTGAACTTGTGGATCGTTCGATTACCCAACCGATCGGTATCGCTGAAGATGTCAACGTAAAAGTAGGAAAGTTCCAATTCCCGGCCGATTTGTAGTCGTAGACTTTGATGTCGATCCCTAAGTTCCCCTAATTCTCGGGAGATCCTTCTTAAAGACCGGACATGCTTTGATTGATGTTTACGGAGGAGAATTAACTCTTCTTGCAGGAAAAGAAGCCATAACATTCAATCTTGATCAAACTTCGAGATGCTCCTCTAATTATGATGATAATTCGGTAAACCGAATCGACGTCATTGATATGGCTTGTGAGGAGTATTCTCAAGAAGTTCTCGGTTTCTCCAATGTGATCGCGAGTGGCAATCCCACTCCTTATTATGACCCGATCGTTTCTACCTCTTCTTCGACCCTCATTCCCTTCGGGGATAGTGATTTTCTTCTTGAGGAAGTCGACGCTTTCCTCGCTCTTGAAGATGATACAACTTCACCGGAAGCTGATCACTCTTATTACGACCCGGAGGGGGACATTCTTCTTCTTGAAGCATATCTCAATGATGATCCATCATTACCCCCTCCCACTCAAGAAAATCATTTGCCTGAAATTCGAAAAGAACTTAAAGTTTGTGAAGCTAAAAATGATAAATCTTCAATTGATGAAACTCCCGAGGTCGAACTCAAGGACTTACCTCCTCATCTTGAGTACGTATTTTTGGAGGGTGACGACAAGTTGCCCGTCATAATTTCTAAAGACTTGAGTGTCGAGGAAAAACGCTCTCATAAAGGTTTTGAAGTCACACAAGCGAGCCATCGCTTGGAAACTCTCTGACATTAAGGGTATTAACCCGGAATTTTGTACTCACAAGATTCTTATGGAAGAGGACTACAAACCGGCAGTCCAACACCAAAGACGGGTGAATCCGAAAATCCACGATGTCATCAAAAAGGAGGTTGATGATAAGTGTAAAATACACATATCCATTTATACTTAAAATAACCCAATTAAGCCCAAAACAGACCAAAAATGGCAAAAATGAAAAAGGGTGGCTTTACCATTGTTGAAAATGATGAAAATGAATTGATTCTGACTCGACTGGTTACGGGATGGCGTGTATGCATTGACTACCGAAAGTTAAATGAAGCCACCCGTAAAGATCAGTTTCATTCTCCTTTATGGATCAATGCTCAGAGATTAGCGGAAAACGCCCAGCTACTACTGTTTTCTCGAATGGGTTTTCTAGGGGTACTCTTCAAATTTCATCGACCCTCATGATAAGATAAGACTACATTCACGTTGTCCTTACGGAAGTTTCGCCTTACCGCCGCTTTGCCTTTTGGTTATGCAATGCATCGGGCATGTTCCAAAGGTGTATGATGGCTATCTTTCATGATATGATCGAAAAAAAAAAAACGAGGGAGATTCAGTCTTCATGGACGACTTTTTGGTCTTTGGGAATTCATTCGAAATTTGCCTATCTCGTGTAGACAAGATGCTTCAAAGGTGCGAAGACACCAATCTTTGTCTAAATTAGGAAAAGAGTCATTTTATGGTAAAAGAAGGCATTGTCCTTGGCCATAAGATTTCTAAAAAGGATGGATTGATAATCCAAGTAGTCGGGTGTGATTGCTATAGTTACCTCATCCTCCACCTTCATTAGGGTTGTGTGCGGAGTTTTCTCGGTCATGCCGGTTTCTACCGACGGTTCATTAAGGATTTCTCCAAAATTTCCCGACCGATGACTCATCTTTTTGAGAAAAATACTATGTTCATCTTCTCAAATGAATGTATCCAAGCTTTTGAAACATTAAAGAAAAAACTTACCGAAGCTCCAATCTTGATTGCCCCTGACTGGGATTTGCCCTTTGAGCTTATGTATGATGCAAGCGACTTTGCCATAGGTGCAGTCTTGGGGCAACGTCATGAAAAATACTTTAGGCCTATACACTCTGCTAGTAAAACAATGAACGAGGCAGAATCGCATTACACTACGACGGAGAAAGAAATGTTAGCCGTGGTGTATGCTTTCAAAAAAATCCGATCTTACCTCATCTTAAACAAAAGCGTAGTGTATACGGATCACTCTGCCCTAAAATATCTCTTTGGTAAAAAAGATTTGAAAGGCAAGATTGCTCCGGTGGGTTCTCCTAATTCAAGAGTTCGATTTTAACGTAATTGACACAAAAGGAGCCGATAATCTCGCGGCCGATCATCTTTCTCGATTATAAAATCCTTATGAAAATGTGCTCGACCCAAAGGAGATAAATGAAAAGTTTCCTATCGAGACACTTCATATGGTGACTTCTCGTGGTGACTTAAGTACCCCGTGGTTTGCCGATTATGTAAATTACCATGCGGGGAATTTCATTATTAAAGGGATGTTGTCCCAGCAAAAGAACAAGTTTTTTAAGGATGTTAAACACTACATGTGGGACGACCCCTATTTGTTCAAAATATGTTCGGATCAAATGATTCGGCGGTGTGTTTCGGGCCAAGAAGCTTTTAACATCCTCATAGCTTGCCATAGTGGCTCCCATTGAGGATCTACTGGTGCCAACTACACCGCAAAAAAAAAATAAAGGGTTATTTTTTTTGGTGGGGGGTGGGGGACTCAGATATTATTGGCCCATGATTTACAAAGATGCCCATGACTTGGTCACCCGATGTGACACTTGTCAGCGTCAAGGAAAAATTTCGCAGCGTGATGAAATGCCTCAAAATTCCATCCAAGTTTGCGAAATCTTTGACGTGTGGGGCATAGATTTCATGGGGCCATTCCCGTCTTCACGAGGGAACAAATATATACTCGTGGCGGTCGACTATTTGTCAAAATGGGTTGAAGCAAAAGCGCTCCCCATAAACGACGCCCGAGTTGTTTGCAAATTTCTTAAATCTCTCTTCGCCCGAATTCGGGCACCCCTCGTGCTATCATAAGTGGGATCGCGGAACCATTATTGCAAAGACCGTTTTGCAAGGGGTCAGGCTTAAATACGGAGTTACTCTACCGTCTTTTCCACGCTATCCCACCCACACATATGTGGGCAAGTTGAGTATCCAATGTGGCTTGAATCGATTCTCGAAAGGACCATGGGCTCGAGATTGCGAGCACGTGTCTCTTGGATCGGATATATACTAGTGATGACTTTGGGCTTCCGTACAGCTTACAAAACACCCATCGGGTGTACCTTATACAAGCTCGTGTACGGAAAGGCATGTCATCTACCAATCGAACTAGAGCACAAAGCCTACTAGGCCTTAAAGCATGCAAACTTTGACCTTGAGATACGCGGGTGTCATCATAAAGTTAAACTCACTGAACTTAAAGAAATACTTCATGTTCATAGCCTATGAGAACTCTTTGAATTATAAAGAGGAAAACAAAGAGGGGATCCATGGACTCCTAGATCAAAAACGCTTTTTCAACGTCGGTGATCAAGTCCTCCTCTTTAACTCTTGATTGAAGATGTTCTCAGGCAAATTAAAATCTTGTTGGTCCGGACCGTTCACCATTACCTAAGTCTTTCCATATGGCACCGTTGAGTTATCTCTAAACTCCGAGCCAAATTTCAAGGTGAACGGTCATCGAATTAAGCACTACTTTGGAGGGGACGTACCACAATTGGTTCATTCCGGATCTCCAAACCTTCCTCAAGGACAAATGAATTCGGGGATTGGGTCAAGCTTAGTGACCCTAAACAAGTGCTTCATGGGAGGCACCCCATGCTTATCTTTCTATTTTCTTTCTTATTTCTATTGTGATGTGAGAAGGCTTGTACTCTTCTAATTTCTTGTTGTTTGTGCTTGTGATTTTTTGTACGATTGAACCAAAATTTTCTAAAGACTCTCGTGTTCGGTGTTTTGTCACAATTCACTCGAGCTTCCTAGCCTTTGCTTGCCATTAGTTTGGGGAAATCCAATATCCTAATTTTATCGATTAACGTTTATCTCTAAGCATACTTAATAAACGGCTTAGGATTTACGTAGAGACCCTTCTTAAATAACGGAGGGACAATGTTTAATTCAAGTATGGGGGGGGGGATCTATCGATTTGATTATGCCTGCAGCCGTTATTCTCACGTACCCTGTTTTTCTGCCAAAATTTTAAAAATATGACAAAAATATAAAAAATTTCAAAAATAAAATAAGTGTTTTGTCACAATTTTGACTTTCCTGCTGGGTAGAATAAGAATAAATTTTGACTCGATCGAGGGTTGTTGAGCTCGTAGCTTGTTCCTGAACTTTTAGGCTAAGAGTTCGCGGAAATTCGCGAAGATCAGAAATAATGATAAGAGTTCAGGATGTGTAGGATGCATATGCATGGATAGTTAGAAAATCTTAGAGCCGCATATATGTAATTTGTGGCTTTATCTCCCTATAAGCTTCTAACCGGACTAATATACGTGCTATTTTTGGAGATTAAACTAAAATTAACAATTTTTATGTAGTATATAGCAAAAATCTTAGTCTTAGTTCAAACTTATACCTGAATTTTTCAAAAAGAAGTCTTCTCTATATAAAGTAATATAAAAAAATGATAAAATGATAAAAAAAAATATAATAATTATAAATATAAACTGTGGGCTGATAAAAGTTTACTACCTCTTGCCGCCTCACAACCGATGTTGCAGCCTTCTAAAAGGTCGATTGTTACAATTGCATAAATGTTATGTTAAGTTTGAATTAATAAATAGATCTCTTTTTGTAAATTTAAATATGCTTTTGAACTTTGACTATTTTATTTTAAAAGCTATATGAATACGGAAAACCTGAGAGTTCTTGAAACCTAAGGCCCCATGTGTCGGCAGTCTCGATACTGTCTCGGTGGTGTGTCAAATCGTGGTCACTTAGCCTCCAGGTTGGGGGTGCCGAGACGAAAGTAGCTACAGGGGATGGATCTCGCCTTCAAACTCATTATTCTGGGGTGAATGTGAAGTTAGTATTTTGTAATCTCACGTTTTGATTCCATGGTTGAAATTCAAAATAGCACAATCACCTAAGATCATATATAATTGTCGGGGACATGTGAAAAGTTCACAAGTTGCATTACTGAGTAGTGTTAGCATTTTAACTATATTTAGCGATGATTTCATTTTTAAGCTTGGTTTTTTTGAAGCTTTGAAAGTTCAGGGATGATGAATATTTATCCTGTTTGTGGGGCATTTTCAGATCGAAATGCTTCTTGTTCTATGATCCTAACTGAGTTATGGAATAACGAAAGTCAGAATATTCTAGGTAATTACTTATATAAAAAAAATCATAAAAATGGGAAAATGGGGTGTTTTAAAGCTTGTGATTTCTTAACTCTTCCTACAAAAGTCTTTGCTACTTTTCAAAGATTTAGTTTAGGGAAGTTTTGAGGTATTTGGTTTTAGGGCATATAACATTGCGTGAGGACACCGACATCACTTAGTTTGGGATTTTTGATTGTGGGAAATCACATATCCTTTGTATACCAAAATTGGCCTTAAAAATGAACAAATTGTGCAAATTATGCTTGTATATTGCTTGTTTTGTCATTTGTGATGTGTAGGTACAGATAATACAAAAATCACTAGAAAATGGTCAAAACCAAACAAACACGGACACTAGAACGGATAGAGTGCACAAGAGCCGGAAGTTTCTAGCAAATGGTCAACAATGGTCAATCCACAAAATGCCAAAACCCTAAAAATACCCAAATGAGCCTTAATGTTAAACCAAATTCACAAAAATAGTCCCTAAACCCTAACACCGTTATCTCCTTTTTATTAAAGAGATAACGGTCGTTATCCCTTTATAAAAAAAACCTTATATCTCAAGCCCATATAAACCATGGCCCAATCCTTTTTACCCGGGCCCAAGTCAAACCCCTTCACCCTGGGTCAAACAAAGCTATAAAAAGGAACGAAAAGGCGCGAGAAAAGTGGTTTTTACTGTTCATCGTCGTTCTCACAAATTACACTGCTTCAAAAACAAAGGGTAAATCCCAATTGACTACGTGGAACAAAGATTCGACGTGCTAATGCTACATGTCTGCAAATAGGAAACGTTACAAGGAGAGGCGGTCATTGGTCAAGATGGTCCAAGGGGGAATGACACGTTGGTTTCAAACAAACACACAAAGAATGGATTTTTACACTAAAACTAAGCCTAAAAGAAGCACAACAGCCTTTGACATACGGATTGCCACGCTGGCAATCCGAGTGAATCACAATTTTGATCTAACGGACAAGATTTGGCAGCTAATGATTAGAAGCAAAGAAGGGACAGGATCATTTGGAGCGTCTAACAGACTTAAAGACCTAGAATCTTCCTTCTCCTGCTATAAATACAAGCATCCTCTCACTAAAAAAGGGGGCATCAGGTAGTTAGTTTTTAGCAGCTTAGTGTAGCTTTTAAATTTAGCAATGTAAACTTCTAATTTATGTTTCAACTGTCATTTGTAATCTCATTTTTTAGTTGTAATCTGTTTTATCTATAATAAAAGTTAAGTTTACTCATAATTCAATTGTCTTTTATTTACTTTTATGCAAAATGTTTAAATAAGCTCTCTTTTGTTCACTTAAGCTCAATAAGCTCTTAAATCTACTCATAAGCTAGTTGTTTACTCAGTAAAGCCATCAAAGCTTTACTGAGCTTATACTACTTAAAACCCACTCTCAAATATACCTCAACTTTTAATATGGAAGGGAAGCCAATAATGGAAGGGCTTCCAAGACCACACCAGCTTTATCCTTATGATAAGCTTGGAGCTTGTTTAATAGCTGAAAGAGCATTTTAATCTTGTTTGTGCAAAGAATCTATTGTGAGTTCATATTTCTCTCTTTTAATAGTTGAATACTTGGCTTCTTTAATTTTTTTTTTAGTTTTAAATTTCTGCTTAAATTAGCTTAATACTTGCTTATTTCTGTTTAAATTTGCTTAGTAGTGCTTATTATACTTGTTTCATGCTTATTCAGTTAATTAGATAGTATAGATCTTAGTTTCTTAAAATCTGTCATAAAATCAGTGAAAAACCAAATAATTAGGCATAATTAAGTAGCTTATTATTCTGGCTTATTTGTTTATTAAAAGTTGTTCATTAGGTTTGTTTATAGCTTATCATTGTCTGGTATTTGCAATTTGTACCTTAATTCTCAAATTCATAATCTAAAAATGAGTTTGAGACATTTAAAGGGGTGTTTGGGACAGTAGGTAAAATGGGTGAAAATGGGTCAAACCTGCTTTGTGCTTTTAAGTCAACTTTGATTAGGTAAAATTAGTCCTAAAATTCATTTTATTTAGGTTTTTAAGTGTTAAATCTCAAAATTAAGGTGTTAAGAGTTCATTGTTTGAATCTGTCAAGTTGTAGCTTATTTTAGTTGCTTATTTAATTGTGTTTTAGTGTAATTGTGTTTTTGTGTTAGTTTTTATGTTCATTAATGTGTTAAAAAGGGTAGAAACAAATAATACTAAAACCTGCGCAAGTATTGATTGAGTTTTGCTAAACCTGTCTAAATACGTGGGTTAAGTGTTTATATTTTTTTTTTGAAGGAAAATTGCTTTTTTCAAATGCTTGTTGTGGCTTATTGAGAATTTCAAAATGCTTTTTGATTGATGATATGTGTTCCTTGAGGTTCAAATTTTATCTGTTTTTAGGTCTCAAGTCTGTAAGGTTCTGATTGTTTGCTTATTTTTAAGCTTAAAAGTAGGGGTTTGTAAAGATTGAAAAAATGTCTCTATGTGCTGGAATTGAGTGTGTTGCTTTTCTTAATCATTATTTTTGCTTGTCTATTGTTTTCAAACTCCTATTTGATTTCTGATTATTGTAGCTTATTGTCAGAACTTTTCAGTGGTATAACTCATTAAGCTATAAGGATCCATCTTTGAACTTATTTTTAAGCTCAAAAGTGCCCCCTTTGCTTTTTGCCTGCTGTTTTGTGCCATTTTGCTTATTTGCTTATTTTCTAGCTTATTTAGGTTTAGTATAGCTTATTAGGTTAGTTTAAGACAATTTTAGCTTATTTCCTTTAGAGTATAGTAGAGCTTATTTAAGCTTATTTGCTATTTAGCTTAAAAATTCTAAGTGTTTTAGCTTTTTAAGTATTCTGCCTTCTTTAGCTTAATATAGTTGCTTATTTTTGATCATTTATGCTTATTAGGGGTAGTTAGGTATCTGTTATAGCTTATTTGTCATTTTCATTAAGCTTATTTGATCATAAAAAGCTTAACACTGTAGTCCATTTTTGCCTTTCGTTATAAGCAAACTGTCACCCTTTTTAGCTTTTTCTAGGAGCTTTATTCGTTGTTTATAAAAAAGAGCTTGTCTTATGTAAAAAGGGCTTATTTTTTATAAGTGTCTCAAAAGTTGTAAAAAAATGAAAAATAAAAAACATAGGGATAGTGAGAAGACCCCGGGTGAGCAAGACTCGGATCCCGGGACCTCTACTCACACATCAACCAAGCATTTTTATCCCAACTCACTCAACCTTTGTGCAGACAATAGCTCATCCTGTGTGAAAAGTTGCATTCGTTTATTATTTATATACATTTTAGGCCTTTTAGTATAATAAGTTGTTTTGGCTTATTTCACAGCTTATTCGATAAGCTATTTTCATGAGCTTATTTTTTCTAGATTCCTCACAGTTCAAGTTATTTTTCGTAATTTTTCCAGTTTTTTACAAATAGTTTAGTATTTTTCATATTTTATTTTCATTAAAATCATTTTTAATTCATAAAAAAATATAAAAAAGTCAAAAAAATATAATTCTTTTTTAGAAAATTTTCTTTTAACATTTAGAACCTAGGAAAATTAGATTTGCTTTCGTAGGACTTAAATTGCAAAATCTTTTTTTAAAGAACGGGATTGAATCCCGTTCACGTTTTTAGAGTTTTTAAGCCCTAAACACCTTCGTTTTTAGTCTAGTTTTCTTTGTTTTAGCTTTTTAGTCAATTAAGTCTTATAAAAACCAAAAAGATCATTTTAGGCTTAATTTTAATAATTTAGGGATTTTAGGTCCCGTTTAGGATTCCCGATTTGCGTTTTTAGTTAAAATTTGTCTTCCCTTATGTGTTTTTAAGTTTTTACCTTATTTTTCTCGTAGTTTTAGAAAACCAATATCAATCTTATCCCATTCAAGCATCGATTCTCAAAATGACTCAACTTTCAATTGCATTCCTCATCGGGGAAAACGACCCGAGAATCATACTCCCGGATTACTATAATTGTGATTTTTTTGATTCTTACCTTTCTATTTTTATATATTATATAAGTATTTTGTTTTATATATTATTATTTTGAAAAAAGGTGTTGTTTTCAACCATCATCAATGATGTATTGTGTCATGTCGATCTCACTTTGGTTATATATATCACTGTGTGATGTGATCTCATTTTATTTATTATGCATATGTCATGACGATCTCACTTTGGTTGTATATTTCACTGTGTAATGTGATTTTATTTTATTTATTGTGCATATGTCATGTCGCGTTTATGATTGTATGAAATCTAACGTGTATTATATTTTCTTGTGATTTGAAGAAAATGCCACCAAAGAGAAACGCCGCAGCAACCACCACAACACCTATGACCGATGCTCAAATTAAGGCACTAATTGCCCAAGGAGTTGTTGATGCATTGGCAGAATGTGACGCAGACAGAAGCAGGAATGGCGATGGCAGCCATGATTCAGGGAGTGACGGAATAAGAAGAATACCTGTTGCTCGAGAGTGCACCTATAGCGACTTCCTGAAGTGTCAACCCCTTAATTTCAAGGGTACTGAAGGAGTCGTTGGGTTAACTCAATGGTTCGAGAGGATGGAATCAGTTTTTTACATAAGCAACTGTGCAGTCGGAAAACAAGTCAAATACGCCACCTGTACCTTACTTGGGAATGCTTTGACGTGGTGGAACTCCCACGTTAAAACTATTGGTCACGATGCTGCTTATGGCATGCCATGGAAAACACTCATGAAAATGATGACTGACAAATACTGTCCCAAAGGAGAGATTAAGAAATTAGAGATTGAAATCTGGAATTTGAAGGTGAAGGGTACTGATGTGGAAAGCTATACCCAACGCTTTCAGGAGTTGGCTTTGTTGTGCGGGAGGATGTTTCTCGAAGAGTCTGATAAGGTTTAAAAGTATGTCGGTGGTCTTCCCGACATGATCCAAGGAAGTGTGATGGAGTCTAAGCCAAAGAAAATGCAAGATGCAATTGAGTTTGCAACTGAACTGATGGATCAAATATCCGTACTTTGGTTGAATGCCAAGCTGAAAACAAGAGAAAAGTTAAGGACATTTCAAGGAACAATCAAACCCAATAGCATCCTTTTAAAAGGCATAATGTGGCACAGGCCCATACCGCAAGGCCCGGTGAGAAGAAATTGTACGGAGGATCGAAGTGCCCCAAATGCAACTACCATCACGAAGGACAATGTGCACCAAGGTGCAACAAATGCAAAAAGGTTAGCCATCTGGCTCGTGATTGTAGGAGTGCTGCTGTTAACACTAACACTCAGCGGGGTGTCACTTGCTATGAATGTAGGGTTCAGGGGCATTACAAGAAAGACTGCCCAAAGTTGAGAAACAAGAATCAGGGAAATCAAGTTAGGAATGGTAACGCTGTGGCAAGGGCTTATGGTGTGGGCACGGCAGGGACAAACCCAAACTATAATGTTGTTACGGGTATGTTTCTCCTAAACAACCGTTATGCCTCGATTTTATTTGATACTGGTGCCGATAGGAGTTTCATGTCTACTGCATTTAGTTCTTTGATTGATACCGTTTCAACTACACTAGACCATAAATATGACGTTGAGTTAGCTGTCTGTAAAATAATTGAAGTTAATACACTTATACGGGGTTGCACACTAAATTTTCTGAATCATCCATTCAACATCGATTTAATGCTCGTAGAGCTCAATAGCTTTGATGTCATAATTGGTATGGACTGGTTAACAAAATATCATGTTGTAATCGTTTGTGATGAGAAACTCGTTCGTGTTCCATTTGGAAAATAGAAATTTTATTTTTCATTGGTGACGGAAAGAAAAACGGACACGAGTCACGCTTAAACAATATCTTGTGACCAAACTCAAAAGTATTTGCTAAAGGATGTCAGGTCTTTTTGGCACATATTACCGCAAAGAAGGCTGAAGACAAGTCAGAGGAGAAGCGACTTGAAGACGTACCACTTGTTCGAGACTTTCCCGAAGTCTTTCCTGAGGACTTGCCAGGCATTCCACCAGTCCGACAAGTGAATTCATATTGATTTGGTACATGGTTGCTGCACCTTATATAAATGGGACACATTTATCGGTTTAGCTCCGTCCGAGATGAAAGAATTGTCGGAGAAACTGCGGGAACTTTCCAACAAAGGATTTATAAGACCCAGTTCCTCACCTTGGGAAGCTCCGGTCTTGTTTGTCAAGAAGAAGGATGGATCATTCTGGACATGCATCGATTATCAGGAATTGAATAAGCTAACGGTGAAGAACCATTATTCGCTTTCAAGAATTGATGACTTATTCGATCAACTTCAAGGGTCGAGCCTCTACTCAAAGATCGACATTAGGTCAGGTTATCATCAACTGCGAGTTCGTGAAGAAGACATCCTGAAGACCGCTTTCAGAACTCGTTATGGTCATTATGAATTTCTAGTTATGCCATTTGGTTTGACGAACGCACCGACGGTATTTATGGATCTCATGAATCGTGTGTGCAAGCCATATTTGGATAAATTTGTGATTGTGTTTATTGACGATATCCTCATCTACTAGAAGAACATGAAGAGCATCTTAAGTTAATCTTAGAGTTGCTAAAGAAAGAGAAGTTGTAGGCTAAATTCCCAATTGATTAAATGATTGAATGAAACCCTTAATCAAAGTATTTATGAAACTACCCTCAACAGCATTAACGTTCACCAGCAGTTTTAAGTTATGCCTAGCAACATTAACTTTCAACTAGCAGTAGTAAGTAACCCAGCAATAGTAACTCAGTAGTAAGTTAAGCCTAGTAGCATTAACTTACAACCAGCAGTAGTAAGTTATGCCTACCAGCATTAACTTTGAATCACCAACATTAACTCTAATTCCTTTCTAATCAGCTTTTCCATTATCAAATTAATATTTTAGCTCACAAAATCTCTCTGTCTGTTTTTGATTTCTCTTAATTCTTTTAGCTCATAATTCTCTCTGTCTGTTTTTGCTATATTCAACTCTCTTTCTGTTTTTTAGCTCACAAATTCTATTAATTCTTTTACTCACCAAATTACTCTATCTATTTTTAATTTCACACAGCTCTCTTTCTATTTTTTAACTCACAAATTCTCTCAATTCTTTTACTCACCAAATCACTCTGTCTATTTTTATCACGCATCTCTCTTTCTGTTTTTAATCTCACCAATTCTCTCTATTCTTTTACCTTACCATTTTCTTAATCAGTACTTTAAAGATTGAGCATTCCAATACTGGCAATCAGATATTGAAATCTACTTACATCAAATGCTTTTGTAAGCAAATCTATAACATTCTTGTCAGTGTGAATCTTGATCATTTAAATTAGCTTCTTTTCATTGGAATCTTTGATAAAGTGATGTCTAATCTCAATGTGCTTTGTTTTTGAATGAAAAACAGGGTTCTTAACTATACATATAGTACTCTCATTATAAATATAGATTTTTGTATTCATAAAGTTATACCCATAATCAAGCAATTGATTTTGAATCCAAAGCACTTGGCCACAACAACTTGAAGCAGCTACATATTCAGCCTCTGTTGTGGAATTAGCAACTACAGTCTGCTTCTTGCATTGACATGAAATCAATCTACACCCAAGAAATTGACAACCTCCTGTTGTAGACTTCCTATCCAAGCTTGCTCCAGCATAATCACTATCAATATATGCTACCAAATCAAAAGGAGAATCTTTTGGATACCAAAGGCCCAATTTAGGTTGACCTTTTAAGTATCTAAAAATTCTTTTCACAGCATGAAGATGTGATACTTTTGGGGTGACTTGTTATCTTGCATAGGCACACACTGCAAACATAATATCAGGTCTTGAGGAAGTAAGATACATCAATGAACCAATCATTGATCTATATAAATGATCATCCACTTCTTCACCATCTTCATCCTTGAGAAAATGCTTTTGAGTTTCCATAGGTATGTTTGCTGTCTTGACATCAGTAAAACAAAATCTCTTCAAAATCTTAGTTAGATACTTATCTTGACTGATAAAAATCCCATCCTCCTTCTGCTTTACTTGCAGTCCTAAGAAGAATGCGAGTTCACCCATAGAACTCATTTGAAACTTCTAATGCATCATCTTCTCAAACTCAATGCATAATGACTTCTTTGTAGAGCCAAAAATGATATCATCTACATACACTTGAACAAACAGAATATCACATTTTTCCATTCTGATAAACAAAGTCTTGTCTATCTTTCCTTTCTGAAACCCATTGTCTAACAAATAAGTTAACAAGGTTTCATACCATGCTTTGGGAGCTTGATGCAGTCTATAAAGTGCCTTTTCTACTTTGTATACTCTTTTAGGGAAGTCTAGATCTTCAAATCATGGTGGTTGACAAACATAGACTTCCTCTTCAATCTTACCATAAAGAAAAGCACTCTTGACATCCATCTGGTACACCACAAAGTCTTTAAATGAGGCATAGGCTAGGAATAGCCTAATTGCTTCAATTCTAGCAACAGGCAAAGACTTCATCATACTCAATCCCTTCTTCTTGTATGTACCCTTGAGCAACCAATCTTGCTTTGTTCTTTATCACAATGCATCTTTCATCCTTCTTGTTCCTGTAAACCCATTTAGTGCCTATGGGCCTTTTGCCATTTGGTAAATCCACCAGAGAACTCCTCGAGAAGAGAATCAAACATAGGAGAAGAAACTATCGAAGTATCTCGATTAAGCAAAGATTCTATAAGATCAGATTCTGCATTAAAGTGATGCGGATCTATCTTAGTAGAAATGATTTCTTCATCAAAAAGAGGGTTCGAATAAATTTTGAAATTTTCTTCTGGAACTTCCTCATCAGAAAGTGACTCGTCATCACTAGAGGTAAAATCATTGTTAGAATCAAAGAGAGGATTAGAAAAAGTCGTAAAATCATCACAAAAGGGCATATCACACTCACTTTCAATATCGGATAAATCCTCGGATAAATCCTCAAATAAATCCTCAGACTCACTTGGGGTTAGGTTAAGGTCCTCAACACTAGACTCATTTTCTTCGTCCGATTCTGTTTTCGGAATAGTGTTAAGATGCTCATCCTCCATTATAAGAGAGTCCGTAATTGGTAAGTCGGGTGTGATTGCAACTGACAAAGGAAGTTCAGAAATAAGATCTCTCAAAGGAATAGAACTTTCCTCGTCATCGTCATCATAGAAAATAGGATGCTTCCAATATTGGGAACTAACTTTAGCTGCCTGCTCTTCTGCAACATTCTTTTCTTCTTGCTTTTCTTAAACATTTTTATTTAACTTTTCACAAAGAGCTTGCAACGCTTGAGAAAGTTTCTCTTCAAGAAGAAATTCCACCATAGGAGTTTGATGAGTGACGGAATATTGCGGAGGTCGATATTGGTCAAACCCGGAAGAATTAAAATTATAGCAAATATTAGGATCATAATAATTTTGATTCATCGGTTGACACTGATAACTCTAATGAGGATCCCCACAATTTTTACAACAAAGAATTTTTTGTTGAAAATTAGGTGAATTTTGTGGGAAAATATCATCAAAGTTCTGGTTGTAGCAAGGTTCCGGCTCATAGAATATCAATTGTTGACATTGAAAAGTCTCATGAGGACCCCCACAACGAGTACAACAAAGATATTGTTGTGGAAAACTTGGTGAAGTTTGTGGAAAATTATCGTCAAAGTTTTGATTGTAACCCGGTTCTGGCTCATAGACAAGCGGGACTTGTGGTGGACAATCGTAACCATAATGAGCATCGTTTCCACATAACTCACAAGAATACATCTGGGGTTGTGGAGGGTGGTTGAAAAAGTTTGGAGAATCATTGAAAGAATTCGGATTTGGATCATTGACGAATGAATTTCCAGCTTTAACACAACATATAGAACAAACTTCATCCATATAATTTCTCCTACACTCCCCACAAGTACACTGTCGACAAAATAAACTGCCAAACGGACCTCCACACTTGAAACAACCACGTCGGTTGTATGACGACATTAGAATTAAACAAATAGGAGGATAAGAAGATTATTTTTAGATTTTTATGAAAGATAAATATAAAAGAAAAATATTTTTGGGACCGATAGTCAAAGGTGCGCGGTAGCTCTTTAGAAAACGCACAAAGAAGCGGAGGAGCGGGTAAGCGCGAAGCGTTTTAAAAACCTTCTCCTTTCGGGTCGAAGATCGTAGGATCAACCCTCCTTATACCTCTCTTATAGTTTGTAATCCAAAGGTGAGCCGATTTCACAAGTGACACAACGGTCGTTTTTGTTGGTTTTTCAATTTTTTTGGTATTTTTGATTACTTGATAATAGAAGAAAATATTCACAAATAAAAACGATAACTTCACGAGGGAAGGGTCTTCAAATCACTAATCTTCAAACGTAACACGATAATCGTTTCACAGCCTCCCCGGCAGCGGCGCCAAAAATTTGATAACAATTGATTATACGTATATATATATATATATATATATATATATATATATATATATATATATATATATATATATATATATATATATATATATATAACAATTGCTTAATACATATATATAATATATAACTAAAGTATCAAATAATAGTAAGAGTGAGGGTGAAAAGGTTTTTAAGAAGGAAGATTACTTTTATCCAAAGTAAAATTCAAAACCTTCCCGAGTCGTATCCCAACGAGGCGTGAATTGAAAATCGAGGTTAAGTTCGTGATCGCGTGTTTGAATAATCAAGATTTTTGGTTTGGATTCTATTTCTACAAATAACATGCAAAAACAAATAACGGCAAGCTAAAAACGAAAGCAATTAAGGTTAAAACACAAAAAACGATAACGAGATTTAAATCCCGAGCCTTAAAAACCTAAATTCTAAAATTTTAACCCTAAAAATGCAAATTTAATTTTTAACAGTCCTAAATGATTAAAAATAATTTTAGAAAAAAGAATTATATTTTTTTTGACTTTTATTTTATTTATTATGAATTAAAAACTGATTTAATCTAAAAATATTATCAAAAATATTAAACAAATTTATAAAAAACTAAAAAATTCACGAAAAGTACTTTTAACTACTCTAAGCCTAGGAAAATAAAATGGAGCAAACAGCTTATTGGAATAAGCTGTTAATAAGCTTAAAAGAGCTGAAAGCTTATTTGGCAAAAAAGGGGTTAAAAGAAAAGTGGTGTGAAGTTAATAATTGAAAAAGACAAGGGCGAGTTGGTGATTGAGCAGTTTACACACGTAAAATATATAATATAAAATAATATAATCCCGAGAGTAATTAAGAAAAATACAAGTTACCCTTGATAAAATTCACTCATCAAAAATATATAGAATATAATATAAAATTCGTATATAAACCGTGTAAGTATGATCACCCGGGTCGTTTCCCCAATGACTCGTGCAATGGAAACCTCGTTTAAGTTTGGATCCTGATTTGAATAAGAAAAGAGATATTTTTGATTTAATTATACTACTAAAATTAAAGACACAATTAAACAACTAATTAACAAATTAAACTAATTACGAAAGTAAATAAAATGCGACATTTAAGAAAACAAATGCAATTTAAATCTTAAAAATGTAAACTAGATTCCTACATCTAATCATTCTAAAGAAAATTAGGAAAAAAGAAAAATATTTTTTAAGGCTTTCATATTTTTTGAATTAAACACTAATTAATCTAAATTAATTCCTAACATAGAAATTTTTAATTGATAAAAATTAAGAAAAATACTTTTTAAGCTAACTTAATCCTAAATTACTTAAAAAGATGAGAAAAACATTTTTTTATCACTAATTTTTCTATTTAAAAGGTTAAAATTAAAAAAAACTAAAGGTTTGAAAATTAAATGTTTTAAAACTAAATTTGAAAATTAATTTTTTAAAAATATAAAACTTAAACTAAAAATTCTATAAAAATACTTTTTATAAAGAGAAAAAATGCAGAAAATTAACTTTATAAAAAGCCCTAATTTTAAACTATTTATTAAAAACTAAAAACTAATTTTATTATTTAATTAAACTATTTTATAAAACTTAAATTAAATCCAAACAAACACATGGGCTAAAAGTGACAAAAATCAAAATTGAGGGTAGGCGGCCAAACATTTAAGTTTTATAACAAACACAAAGTTTGAACTAATGGCAGAAACAGTCCCTTAACCTAGGGACTTAACTAGACTAACAATTAAACTAACGAGGGACTTAACTATGCAATTAACTAAGGACTAACTATGAAAAACAAAAGGACTAACTGTGTAAATTAAAAGGACTAACTATGAAAAGCTTTAACTAACAGAAACTTTCAAAAGTTACAAAACAGGTCCCTGCATTAATTAAAATCCAACAACCAGCATCCTTAATGTAATAAACGGCAATTGTAATAAGTTAATATTGTTAAATATGTGGCAATTAAATCAGCTTATTACTTAGCTTATTTAAGAATAAAACTAACTCTACTTATTTAAAATAAGCTGAATAAGCTTATTAGGGCTGATAAGCTTTAGAAGCTTAGTAATCTACCTATCAACTATATCAACAAAGCAACTAAAAGGGCATATGACAGATTTTTAACTACTTTATAAATTCTGCTTATTCAACTATAAGCAAATTCAACAGCTTATTTAACTCTCTTATGAAACACATAACCCACAGCTTATTAACAAAACAGAAACAGAACAAATGTAAAACAAATAAAGAGTACCTTGGCTTTCCAGCTAGAACAGGAAAGTGAACTAGCTTATTGTGAGCTTATGGCTTAATTCACATAAGCTCAATCTCAAAATCACAAACCTATCGAAACCTAATAACTGACCAACAGCCTCTAAACCCTTGGATTCCACCAGCAGCCATCCAATTCCAATAGAGACTCCAAGCCTTGAACATAATAACAAACACAAACACCAAGATTTCGACAGAATTTAAAAGAAGATACGAATTATTATGAAATAATACTTTTATTAAAAACTGAAATAGAATCTCTTACAATACGAAATGAAATGAAATTAAAATTACATAAAAACTTCTAACAACTTGAATCGAAAAATTAAACTACTAACAAAAATAAACTAAAAATTAACCACTAAAATTACTACCCCGAGTGCTGGAATGAGGGGGGTTTTTATACCCCAAGCTCGAGCTCCTCCCATCTTCTAGGTCCTTCTTTATCTTTAATCTTGGCCCTCCATCTCTTCTTTATCCTTGATGTAAGCCGTAGGATTTAAAGTGTGTATAACCCGGATTATTGACGTGGCTTGGTGTGCTAGTTATGTGAGTGTAAGCAATCACACACGTCACATCACCCAATGAGAATCCTTCTTTCAGCCAGGGTGGAATGGGTTAAGGTTAATTGAAAGCGATGGGTGGGTTAGGTTTGAGGGGACAATTACCTAAGGTTAATTTGGATTGGGTGAGTGATTGTACTAGGGTTCATGGTGTTTCTTGGGTGTTCTGTGTGTTCATGTGTGTGTTCGTGAGAGTTTTAATCTCATTTGGGTTAATGTGTGAACATAAATGTTACAAGGGTTTATTAATAACCCGTTGGTTGGGTTAAGGGGCGGGTTAATTGTGGTAATTGAGTGGGGGTTTTGATTATGATTGGTTGGGAGGGATCCATGTTTAATTTGACCCGCCTTTTTGACCCCGCGGCCCTTTTATATCTTTGGGGAAATTACATCTCCGGCCCTTGTGTTTGGCAAGCACAATAACAAGAAATAAAACAACTCCATATTTGCAAAGTAACCCTCGAAATTTATACAACAAATGGAGATTGGGTTTGTTGACTGTGGTTTAGCTTAATTTACTTGAGAAGGCTGAGGCATGAATCTCTCTGCTTCGGCTTTGATTCTTTATGCATCTTGATCACTCATCCCGTTCTCGTGTTTCGTTTTTGACTGTTTTTCTGCGATATTTGACATAATCCATACCTGCACACAATAAACTCAATACAAGCACATGTTTTGCATTTTGATCCGTTATGGGTTTATTTGGGCCTTTTTTAAGCATAAATAGATATGTGTATTCTACACTTATCAGTTGGCAGTGTGTGGTGTGTTAAAATGTTGGGAGTGTGAAGGGGAGGTCATAGGTTCGAAACCCGTGACTTCCTTTTTTGTGAAATCATTTTTTTTATTTTTCTTTTGGAAAAGCTATAAAATAGGTAGACTAAAAACTTTAATGAAGAGACTTTTTACCAAAGCTTATAAATAAGCCAGGAAAGACAGCTTAAAGTGACAGATCGGCTTGCTTGCTTTTTTTTAACACTTTTAGATTTTTAACCAAAACTAATTGGATATTTTGACTTAATAAGCAAATGTAGAACTGATAAGCTGAAAACAAACCAACTCCTACCCCTAATAAGCAAATCTGACTAAAAATAAGCAAACAAAATAAACTAAAAAGCACTGAAAAGCACTAAGATAGTTTGACTCAATGAAACAGTTTTAGGGACTTTTATCAAAATTTAAGGTAACTTTTAAGACTAATAAGCAAATGTAAAAAGTTAAAAATGGAAAACATATGAAGACTTATATCCTAACAACACAAGCAAACTTGAATTAAGCAAAATGGCAAAGAAATAAGCTTGAAAATTTAAAAAGAAATTGACAGTTTAGACTTTTTTTAGTTTTTATAAAAGATTAAGAAGCTACTTTCAGGCTTAGAAATAAGCTAGCAATTGAAGTCTAAATCCTAAAATAAGCTTAAACAGATTAGGAGTAAATCCAAATAAACTTGTGGAAGCAAATTCAAAACCTAAAACAACCTTATTCAAGCTTAAAATTAAGATCTAAAACTGGCTTAACTAGAAATTTAGAAAATAGGACAGATTATGTCTAAACCTTAAATAGCAAATCCAAGCCTAAAACTCTTTCATTCTAGTGCATAATGAACCATATCAGAGCTAAATCTAAGCCCCAAAAACAGGTTATAAGCAAAATCTAAATATAAGCCGTTAGAAAAAGTAACAACACCACATATTCTAAAATTTAAAAGGTAAGACCTTAAAACAAAAAGTTAAACCATAAAAACTTATTAAAACTTATCAGAAGACCTAATTAGAGCTTAATGAATTTGGCTTAAATGCCAAAACAAGCTCAAGTAGTGGAAACCATAGTTACCATTGCTTGTGCCAAACACCCCTTTAAATTTTCCAAATTCATTATAAAACTGAAACAGATCAAAATAAGCTTAGATAAGCTCTGAAAGTTAAAGACAGAAAAACACGTAAGACTATGAAAGATAATTAAGCAAGATTCCAGGAAGAATAAGCACTAACAGATAAGCTACAATGATAAGCTGTGTAGACCAAACAAAACTAAGCAGTTTAAATTTAAACTAATTCTAAACTATTCTTAGGTAAAATTCTAAACTAAAAAGCTGAATTAAGACAGATTAAGCATAGTTAAGCATAGAATAAGCTGAGATAAGAAGATAAGCAAATGAGCATAAAGAAATAAGCTAAAAATAGTTTTAAAGCAGTTGTAGAAGGATGTAGAGATTACCATCATTCATTAGCCAATTTAAATGATCCCAAAGCTCTAGGACTACAACTTATTGTCCATAAGTTGTAGCCAAACCCATAAGATCTTCCCTTGTAAGCTTATCATCCATTAAGCTTCAACCAAACACCTCTTAAAACCTAAATTCCAAACCCATTTAGCTTATTTCAAATCTTCAGCCAAATTTCAATAAAGCTTAAACTAGAACAGCTTTAGATAGCTTGTTTGAGCTTTATCAAGTCAATGAGCTGATTAGAGCTTATTTAAAAAACATCACTATAACTATAGACTTTGAACACGAATTTAAAACAAACTTAAATTTTATTGATGCTTTAAGAAAGTTAGAATACTTGAAAAGGAAATACATAATTTTAAAAGACAATAAGCACTAAATAAGCTAGAAAATAAACTACCTACACTACCCTACTCCTAAAACTAGATGCCTCTAATGAAGAAATCCTATCACTATTTATAGAGTGTGAAGGATGCAAGGGTGTGTTTCTTCTGTAAGAGGGTGTGAGAGTGTTCTCCAAGCAAATCAATCATAGCCCTTGATTTTCATTTGTGCCTCTTTAAGCTTCATAACAACCCTTGATTAATTTTGTCCAATAAGCTTCCATGGGATTGCCAAGGTGGACTTGTCATCTTGCTGGGGGTAGGGTTTGAATGGGGTTAAAAGGGGTTTTGTCGTGGTACAGGGCAATATGGGAGGGATGGATGAATAGTAAAAAATGGCGAGTTAAATGGGTTTTATATTTATTTGGGATAAAGGGGTTAACGGGGTTAGGATAAAAGAGGGTGTAGGGACTAATGGTGTTAGGGTGTAAGGATTGTAGGGGCTTTTGTTGTAAAAGTCAGGGACTAGCAGTGTAAGTCCTTAAGGACTAACTGTGTAAACCCTTAAGGACTAACGGTGAAAACCCCCAGGGACTAACGGTGAAAAAGGCTTAAGGGTTTATGGTTAAGTGTTTGATGGGCTTTTGTTGGGCTTGTTTGGTTATTAAATGGACTTTGGGCTTTTGATTTAATAAATAAGCTCAGTGGGTTTACTCGGCCCATTAACTTGGGTGCGGGTTGGTCCATTTAAGATGCACATGTCATCGGCTTCGATTCTTCACGCTCATCCATTTCCGTGCTCAGTTTTGTCGGTTTTGGCTTCGTCTTTGACTTTGACTTTTTGACTTTGACTTTGACTTTGACTTTTCATGCTCTTTCCATTCCCGTGCTCGGTTTTGGTCTTGATTTTTGTCTTTTTGTCGATATCCGTTCCCTGCACAATATAAATGCAAAACACACAAATACAATGTATTTTTGATATGTTTTTAGTCTTTTAAGCCCGTTTTAATAGGTAAAAGGTATGTGTAATTAAGCACATACCAGTACCCAACAAAGAATCCTTCATCAGCCTTACCATCAAACTTGCCTAGGTGATCTATGGTATTAAGAATTGTAACAGGATACCCAAATGGTCTCATGAAGCCTAAAGCTGGTTTTCTACTAAGAAAAAGTTCATAAGGGGTCTTGTTATGAGGCTTAGTTACTAATACCCTATTTTGCACATAGCAAGCAGTATTAACTGCTTCAGCCCAAAAAGTAGTAGGTAGCTTAGAATCAGCTAGCTTTGTCCTAGCAGCCTCAATTAGTGTTCTATTTTTTCTCTCAACTACTCCATTTTGTTGATGAGTTCTAGCTACACTAAATTCTCTCTTAATACCTTTTCTCTCACAAAACTGATTCATCTCCTTATTCTTAAACTCAGTTCCATTGTCACACCTAATTACCTTAACCCTTTGATCTATTAGATTTTCTACTCCAGTTATAAAGGACATAAGAATGTCACTAGTCTCATCCTTAGTAGCTAGAAAGAAAACCCAACTAAACCTAATGTAATCATCTGTGACAACTAGGCAATACATCTTTTTCATTAAGCTTTTTACAAATGTTGGACCAAACAAATCCATGTGCAACATATGTAAAGGTTGGCTGATTTAACTTACTGTTTTGGACTTACAAGAAGCTCTATGTTGCTTTCCTTTTTGACAAGCAACACAGGTTTGATCATTTTCAAAAAGTTTTGAAGGTAAACCTCTTACAAGATTTCCCTTAACCAGTTTATTCATAGTTTTGAAATTTATGTGTCCAAGCCTTCTATGCCAAAGTTTAGATTCATCAGATGTGGCTTTTGCAAAGAGAAAAGTTAGACCTCCTTTAGGAACAATATTCTTTAAATCAACACTATACACATTGTTCTTTCTAGGAACTTTAAGTAAAACATGACTTTCATCAGTTAACTTAAAGTTTTGAGATAAAACAATACATTCAATGTCATTAAAGAGAACACTATTCTTTTTGTCACACATTTGTGAGACACTAAAGAGGTTAAACTATAACTCTCTTACAAAATACACATTCTTAAAATCTAAATTACCAGTTTTGATTGTACCTCTGCCTGTGATTTTCCCTCCTTTGGGGTTACCTCCAAAGGCAACATATCCTCCATCAATTTCTTCAAAGTCAGTAAGATAGGACATGTTCCCTGTCATATGCCTTGAGCATCCACTGTTAATCACTCCTTGGTCCTGTCAATCCATTTATGGATTGCCCTGCACATGTGGCAAGAAAATCAGTCTCTTTTGGGGACCCAAGCCATCACTGACTTGGATCTGCCTTGTGCATCAATATAATTAAATCTTTTAAATTTCATTGATGCACTGTTGTGTTTAGAAACATGGTCTAAAACTTTAGTCTTTGGTTTCCAAACCTAACAAGCTGAGGCCTTAACATCATTAACCTGGTTTCCCTTAACAGCATTAAGTACTGCTTTTGTCCTAGCAGCATTAACTACTTTTGGCCTAGCAGTATTAACATTCTTATCACTAACAGTATTAACCCTATGATTAAAATTACTATTTTTAGTTGCTGTTTTATTGTTAATCGGCCTTCTAACAGTTGAATGTGCTTTATTAAAAACATTTGTCATTGGTCTTGCACTATTTACTGTTGTTTTGGGTTGAGCAGTATTAACTGGTCTAGCAGTAGTAAGTGATACTAGGCCTGACTTCATTAATACTGCTTTTGGAACCATGTTCCTTTTAGGACTGAGGTGAGTCATTTTAGAAAAATTCTAGTGATTCACCCTTTGAGTATAGTTCCACACTGGTTTTACCATCTTTTTATTATTAAACTGTCTCTGATTGTTATCACAATTATACTGCAGGTGATCAAAACTTCCACATATATAACAAGCTTTGTTAAACATCTCAAAATAACTTCCTAGTCTCTGAGACATCATATTATTCCAGTTTCTTTGATTGCCTCTAGGAGTATGAGTGTTTTGTCTATTTTGATTAGCTTGTTTAACAGTTGTTTTCCTAGGAGTTTTTACTTGCTCTTTAGATTTAACAAACTCTATTTTAGCAAAACTAGGTTTAACTGTTTTCTTTTGAATCTTAGCCTGAGGCATATCTTCTTCCTCACTATCAGACACCTAATCCTCAATAATTGGAGCACCATTATTCTTCTTAACTGCCTTAGGCTTGTCTGCACTAAACTTAGCTTCACTAGTCTCAACTATAGGCTTCTTAACTGTAGACTCACTAACTATAGACTCATTTACAAACTCTTCTAGACCAGAGAATGACAAATTAGGTTTTGGAGGCATAAAGTTTCATGTATAGGGAGGTGGAACAACATTATACCCTAAACCTATTTTGCATTTATCAACTATCTGACAGTCTATTAGTTTGCTTAAGCTTTTAGATGAGTTCTCATATTTTTCTACTGTTAGCTGAATTTCATCCTTTTGTTTTTGAGCCAGTTCCAACTTTCTCCTAAGCTCTGTAATGGCTACTTCTTTTAAATAAATCTCACGTTTTAAGAGCTTGATATCTTCTTCATAAACAGACTCATTTTTCTTATAAACTAGAAGTCTTGCTTCTACAGACTCTAAACCTGTTTTATAAGTAATAGCATTTATCTTAGATGTCCTTAAGTCTTTTAACAGTTGTTCATTTTGTTCTTTAAGAATTTTAACATTTTCCAAACAAGATGATGAACAGTTTGAATCAGTAGATACCTCAGAGTTAGAACTTGTAGAAGAGTAAGCCATGAGTGCAAAGTTAGTTGGACCTTCTTCTGCTTGATCACTCCAATCATAATCACCAAGACCATCACATGAGATCAAAGCATTGGAAGTAGTTGTCTCCACTGGCACAACCCTTCTTGTGTTCTCCCTATTCCTGTTTTCTTGGTTCCTTGGAGCCCTGCACTCCCTTGCAAAGTGTCCCCTTTTGTGGTAGTTGTAACACTCCACCTTGGACTTATCAAACCCAATGGTTTCAGTACCATTCACAGTATGGTTTCTTCTAGTGTTCTTCAAGAATCTCCTTGCCTTATTGTTAGCATAGCCATCTGCCACCTTATGTCCATCTCTTCTAAATCATCAGGATTAATTTGTTGCAAGTCCTCATTGTCAAAATGTGGACTATTTGGTTGACTTGCAAAGAAAGCATAGATAACAGCATCACTCAAGTTATCAATTGTTGTTGAGTTAACAGCAGTAGCTTGAGTGCTAGCAGTTGTAACACCATGAGCAGTATTAACTGCTCCATTTGTACTGGTGGTGCTGTTTGAGGACACAAAGGCTACGTTTTGTGTGTTTGTGCTTGAGCTTGATGTCCCTTTGACCTCTGGTTCATAGATCTTCAGATTGTTGTAAAGATCATCCAAGCTTAATGTATTTATCTCAGGCTTGTTCCTCCATACAATGGTATGTGTGTTCCATTTTGGTGACAGTCTTCTTAAGAACTTCTGATTCACATTGATAACGCTCCAAATATACATAAATTCTCCCTCAAAAATACATTAAATATATGTTGGGAAATAAAGGCCTCTACAAAGTTAATACTACTGAATCAACTTAGTACTGCTCAGAATATAAGTACCAGTATTAACTGGTTAGTATTGCTAGAAGAAAGTTAGTACCACCAGTACTAAACTTAATACTGTTGGAGGACTTTGTACTGCTGCATGAAGATTACAACTGCCAGAAGAAGATAAAGACGTGTGAAGTGATATGTATGGACTGATTCAATGTATATCCTATATAGTTAGAAGATATGTTGATATCTTATAGAAGTTTAGAAGATTTGTAGTTATCTTGTAAAGGACTCCTTGGTGTATAAAAGGAGATCCTAGGTTATGGTTTAGTATAACACATCAATTAGTCTTTCCTTGTATTTATAGCTTCAAGGTTGTAAACCCTAGTACTAGACAGAGTACTCGTATTATTCATCATAATAATATTGAAGCTTTTTGGTTATATTCATTGTTCATTCATTCTACTGCATTACAGTTTACTATTACATAGATATTCTTCTAAGTATTAAAGAGTAGATTCCGCATACTCTTTAGTATCAACAAAGTTTCTAGCATAGTTGTCTTGAATCTATTCAATACAACTAATCCTTTTTACAAGGTTTGCAAGATCTAGTTGGGATCAACAAGTGGTATCAGAGCCTTGTGTTCTGAAACTTTGATCTAGAAGAAACAATCAAGAAGAACTCTTTTTACAAAAGAGATGCATCTAGAAACTACACAAACCAATGCTGCTGCAAAACTGCCACTTCTCAAGCAAGGTGAATATGAGATGTGGAGACTCAGAATAGAGCAATACTTTCAAATTTAAGACTATGCTCTATGGGACGTCATAGAGAATGGCAACTCTTTCAAACCAACAGCACGAACAACAACAAATGCTGATGGTACTTATACTTCAACGATACCAGGTGCTATTACTACTGAAGAGAAGACCTAAAAGAAGAATAATGTAAAAGCCAGAAGTATGTTGCTGATGGCACTTCCAAATGAGCATCTACTAACATTTAATCAATACAAGGATGCCATGACTTTGTTTGATGCCATACAAACAAGATTTGGTGGCAATGATGCCACAAAGAAGACACAAAAGACACTTCAGAAGCAGATGTATGAGAACTTCAATGCTCCAAGCACAGAGTCACTTGACTCTATCTTTAACAGGCTTCAGAAAATAGTAAGCCAGTTGGCCATCTTGGGTGAAAACATATCTCAAGAAGATCTCAATTTAAAGTTCTTGAGAAGTCTGCCTTCTGAATGGAACACTCATGTTGTGGTCTGGAGGAATAAACCAGATCTTGACTCAATGAGCTTTGATGATCTCTACAACAATTTTAAGATTGTTGAACAAGAGGTCAAAAGAACTGCAACATCAAGCACAAGCTCAAGCTCTTAGAATATGGCCTTTGTTTCATCTCCTAGCAGTATCAATGAAGTTAATACTGCTAATGTTCAAGTTAGTACTGCTAACTCTTCAGTTAGTACTGATAGTACTCTTGATAGTACTGCTAACTTGAGTGATGCCACTGTCTATGCTTTTCTGGCCAATCAACCAAATGGGTCTCAACTTGTACATGAAGACCTAGAACAAATCCATGAAGTTGATCTTGAAGAAATGGATTTGAAGTGGCAATTTTCATTACTAAGTATAAGAGCAAGAAGGTATTACCAGAGAACTAGGAAAAAGATCACTATCAATGGAAGTGATACTGCAGGATATGACAAGTCCAAGGTAGAATGTTTCAATTGTCATAAAATGGGACATTTTGCAAGGGAATGCAGAAGTCTTAGGAATCAAGAAAGTAGGCCTAGGAATCATGATAATGGGAACAGAAACCAAGATAGCTCAAGAAGAACTGTGAATGTGGAAGAAACTTCTTCCAAAGCAATGGTGGCTATTGATGGAGCTGGTTTTGATTGGAGCTTTATGGCAGAAAAGGAAGTGACTACAAACATGGCACTTATGGCTTTCTCAGACTCTGAGGTATACAATAACAAAACTTGCTCTAACACATGTATTAAAAGCTTTGAAGCTCTTAAAACTTAACTTGATAATTTAAGAGTAGAATTTAATAAATCTTAGTTTAATCTAGCTACTTATAAAAGAGGTTTAGCATCAGTAGAAGAACAACTTATCTTTTACAAGAAAAATAAGGTTATGTTTAGTGATCAAATTGCTGTTCTAAAAAGAGATGCCTCATTTTAAAAGGACTCATAAATCTGCTCTTAGAGTGAGATAGAGAAGATTAAGAAAGAAAAAGAGTGTAATCAGATTAAAATTGACAAGTTTGAAAATGCTTCTAAATGCTTAAACAAATTAATAGGGAGCCAAATATCTGATAACAGTAGAAAAGGTATGGGGGTATAATGTTGTTCCACCTCCACCTACAAGCTTATTTGCACCCCCAACTATTGATTTGTCCAACTCTGGTCTTGAGGAGTTCCAACAGCTTGAGTTTAAAGGCTATGAACCTAAGGCCAGTAGGAGTGTCTGTGTAGATATCTCTAATGAGGTTAAGAAAACTCCTCATACCCCATTGGTTGAGGAGTTGGTGTCAGAGAAAGAGAAGCAAACTGTTTTTCCTACTAAAATAAAATTTGTTAAACAACAAGACAAAACAGTTAGGAAACCAGTTAAGTATGCAGAGATGTACAGATCACAAAAACCTAGGGGAAATCAAAGAAACTGGAATAATCTTAAATCCCAACAGCTAGGTAGTAATTTTGTGATGTATAATAAAGCATGTTTTATTTGTGGGAGTTTTGATCATGTTTAAGCTCATTGTAAATACCATAAAAGGGAAAGGATGGTATATGGGAATAATTATAATAGGGTGAACTACAACTATACTACCAACAGGACTCACCCTAATGCTCAAAGGAACATGGTTCCAAGAGCAGTTTTATTGAAAAAAATAAATAATAAAAAAAAAAAAAAGAAAAAAAAAAAAAAAAAAATAATAAAAAAAACCAGTAGGATGACTTGCCTTCGCCTACTAATAAGAGCATATAGATGATTACGGGGCGTGAAGAAGTCACGTAGACTCAGAGACTGGAGTGTGATATCCGTATTGCTATGGCATGTAGTTACTACAGGAATAGGCACATGTATCTTATGCTATGTTGTTACAGAGCGCATTCAACATTGTGTACCATATGACTGTCTCATGTGTGTTTTCGCATAAAATTGTGTGTACTCAGAAACGACATACATCGTAACAATTAGGCTCACACCCACCACACACTCCCCCCCCACCTATCCACACAATCAAAATCTTGTATTACAGTATCACAAAAAATATTTAGCCAAAAAGTTAATACTGCCAAGGCACAAGTAGTTAATACTGCTAGGCCAAAAGCAGTTAATACTGCTAGGCCAAAAGCAAATAATACTGCTAGGCTAAATTCTGCAGTTGTTAATACTATTAGGGCTAATCAGGCAAATGTTGTTAAGGCCTCAGCATGTTGGGTTTAGAGACCTACCAAACTTGATAGTGCATCAATCACTTTGAAGAAACATAATTATATTGATGCACGAGGCAGATCCAAGTCAGTAATGGCTTGGGTCCCCAAAGGAAACTAAATTCCTTATTTTTATGTGCAGGGCAATCCACCAACTGATGATCAAGGCTATATGGATAGTGGATGCTCTAGGCACATGACAGGCAACATTTCCTATCTCTTAGATTTCCAGGAGTTTAATGGAGGATATGTTACCTTTGGTGGAGGAGTCAGAGGAGGAAAGATCACTGGTAAAGGTACTCTCAAAACGGGTAAGCTTGCTTTTCAGGATGTGTTCTTTGTCAAGGAGTTACAATTTAACCTTTTTAGTGTCTCATAGATGTGTGACAAAAAGAACTGTGTTCTTTTTACTGACACTGCATGTTTTGTTCTATCTCCTGATTTTAAGTTACCTGATGAAAGTCAGATTTTACTTAAAGTTCCTAGAAAGAACAACATGTACAGTGTTGATATAAAGAACATTGTTCCTAAAGAGAGTTTAACTTGTCTTGTTGCAAAGGCCACACTTGATGAATCAATGCTATGGCATAGGAGGCTTGGTCATGTAAACTATAAAACTATAAATAAACTTGTTAATGACAATCTTATGAGAGGGTTTCCCTCAAAACATTTTGAAAATGACCAAACATGTGTTGCTTGCCTTAAGGGAAAGCAACACAAAGACTCATGTAAGTCCAAAGTTCAGAACTCTATTACTCAACCTTTATTCATGTTGCGTATGGACTTGTTTGGTCCAACTTTTGTTAGCAGCCTAATGAATAAGAAATAGAACACTGATTGAGGCAGCTAGAACAGTGTTAGCAGACTCTAAGTTACCCACTACATTTTGGGCTGAAGCAGTTAATACTGCTTGCTATGTGCAGAACAAGGTAATAATTGTTAAGCCTCATAACAAGACACCTTATGAACTGTTTAGAGGTAGAACTCCTGGTCTAAGCTTTATGAGACCATTTGGGTTTCATGTTTCTATTCTTAATACCTTAGATCATCTTGGCAAGTTTGATGGAAAATTTGATGATGGATTCTTTGTTAGCTACTCAATGACTAGTAAGGCTTTTAGAGTATACAACATTAGAACCAGGAGAGTAGAAGAAAACTTGCAAGTTAGGTTTTTGGATGATAAACCTATTGCTTCAGGCAATGGTCCAAAGTGGCTGTTTGATATTGATAGTCTAACAAAATCAATGAATTATGTGCCAGTTATTGCAAGTACAAACTCTAATGATTTTGTAGGTTTAGAGGTCAGTATTGGTGAAGGTTCTACTAGCAAAGAAATTGACACTAGCCAAGACTACATTGTGATGCCTCTACGGAAAGATTATTCATTGTTTGATTCTCCTTCAATAAATGTTAGTCATGATAAACCAAAACCTTCTTGTGATGCTGAAAAGAAGGATGATGAAGGGGTTAGTAAAGAAAGTAGAGTTGATAACCAAGAGAGACCTGAAAGCAGTACTCTAAATATTAATACTGCTGGGCCAAGTATTAATACTGCTAGTGCAAATCTTATAACTGGTAGTCTACATATTAATATTGTTAGTCCAACAGTTATTACCACTAGGTCAAATCACTCTCAAACTATCTCAGATATATTTTCAATGAGAGACAATGTTAAATCTGAAGCCACACATGCTGATTTATTTGGTGATGAAACAGAAATGGATATGAGCAACCTTAATGCCTCATATCAAGTTCCAACTACTCCAAATACAAGAATCCATAAAGATCATTCACTTGATCATGTGATTGGTGATATACAATCTGGTGTACAGACAAGAGGAATGACCAAAACTGCAAATGAACAAGGATTTCTCAGTGCTATTTATGAAGGGAAAACTCATGAAGACCTTTATACTTGTATGTTTTTCTGTTTCCTATCCCAGGAAGAACCCAAAAGGGTTACCAAAGCTCTAAGTGATTCAGCTTGGGTAGAAGCAATGCAAGAAGAGCTTCTACAGTTTAAGCTTCAAAAGGTTTGGGTTCTAGTGGATTTACCTAAGGGAAAAAGGGCCATTGGTACAAAATGGATTTTCAGAAATAAGAAAGATGAAAGAGGCATAGTCATCAGGAACAAGGCAAGGCTAGTTGCTCAGGGATATACTCAAGAAGAAGGCATAGACTATGATGAAGTTTTTGCCCCTGTAGCAAGAATTGAGGCAATAAGACTATTCTTAGCTTATGCTTCCTTTATGGGATTTATGGTGTACCAAATGGATGTGAAAAGTGCTTTCCTTTATGGTCAGATTGAAGAGGAGGTATATGTGTGTCAGCCTCCAGGGTTTGAAGATCCTGACTATCCTGACAAGGTTTACAAGGTGGTGAAAGCACTTTATGGTTTGCATCAAGCTCCAAGAGCCTGGTATGAGACCTTGGCCAAGTACTTATTGGATAATGGGTTTCATAGAGGAAAGATAGATCAGACCTTATTTATCAAAAAGCAAAAGGAGGATATTTTGCTTGTACAGGTCTATGTTGATGATATTATCTTTGGCTCTACAAAGAAGGAGTTGTGTCTTGAATTTGAGAAACTGATGCATGATAAATTTTAGATGAGTTCTATGGGAGAACTCACCTTCTTCTTAGGTTTGCAAGTGAAGCAGAAAGAAGATGGAATTTTTATCAGCCAAGATAAATATGTGACTGACATATTAAAGAAGTTTGGTTTTCAAGATGTCAGGACAGCTAGCACACCCATGGATACAGAAAATCCCCTACTTAAGGATTCAGATGGTGATGATGTTGATGTCCATCTATACAGGTCAATTATTAGATCATTGATGTATTTTACATCATCCATGCCAGATATTATGTTTGCAGTATGTGCATGTGCCAGATTTCAAGTCACACCCAAAGTTTCACACTCACATGCTATAAAAAGGATTTTTAGATATCTAAAAGGCCAACCCAAATTAGGTCTCTGGTATCCTAGAGATTCTCCCTTTGATCTGGTGGCATATTCTGATAGTGACTATGCTGGAGCTAGCTTAGATAGGAAATCAACAACATGAGGTTGTGAGTTCTTAGGATGTAGATTGATATCATGGCAGTGCAAAAGCAAATTGTGGTTGCCACCGCCTCTACTGAAGCTGAATATGTGACTGCTGCTAGTTGCTGTTGTAACACCCCCCAAAATGGGTCGCAGCAGAATATGATACTCCGGGGGTATTACTTCATAGATCAATAGCACAAGATATGAGAACGACCTCTATAAGAGTCGTTTAAAAACTGATACATTGGATTTCATAAATAGTTCGTTACAAAGCTCATAGGCTTAACTTGTTTAACTTGATAATGTAAAGATTTCATAACATAACAATGTCCCAAAATGTAATGCACATAAATCTTTATAATGATGTGACTTCAAAAGACGACCACCCAATGTATCCTTGACTTGCACCTTATTGACCTAAGAAAACATGTTTAAACTGTCAACAATAATGTTAGTGAATTTATAGGTTTATAAGTTAAATGAAGCGGATAGCAAGATTTCCCTGTAATAAAGTAACAAATACAATATCACAAAAATGTATTACGATATGCACTAAGCTCATGACACCGAAGCTAAACAATGTATGTATATCAAATACATATAAATGATGGTGCCCAATGTAGATGTTCAACCCGTAACATCTATGAGTCCGAAATGGTATACGTTCGTCGTTCCCGGCCAACCGGTAAACTAGCAAGCGCTACTTGACCGAACGGGGATATTAATTCGCAAATAGATCTATTCATAACATTCGCGCTCACATAATTCAATTATCAATTACATATATTCAATTAACAGTTCATGATGATGGGCATAGTGGGTTACAGCTACTTAGGCAAACTCGTAATATTTGAATTAAAATGTACTTGCATCCATTTTGTAAAACAAACATGATCTCATCCTCAAGATTTGATAAATGATTAAAAAGAGTAAGATGGGGACTATAAACTCACATCAAGTAATGATAATGGAATAGCAAGGTAGTGGCACGAAAAATGATGCAAAAGAGTTTATCCGCAACCTATATAAAATAATACATATTTACTAAACGGAAAAATAATAGACTAAATACTTGTAATCTCGTCCCTAGTGTGTGCTTGAGCTCCTTTTAAAATAATGATGTTTGAAAACAAATTCTCGTGTTAAATTGGTCAACTTTATTGAGTCAACGTGGTCAAAATATAAGTATGCAATTTACGACTTCGGAAATTTAGGAAACTAGGTCACATATACTATAAAATATTAGTTTAGGTCAGCCCTTGATTTGGTCTCTAAGTGCGCCAAATAATTAGACGAAACAGTGACGTTTAACAAATCAAATAAGTGAAATTTTACTAAGTGTTAATATTGGACGACTTGGAGTTTTACAATGAATTTATGGATTCGTTATTTAACGGTAATGAAAACTAAAAACATATTTGACATCTCGGACAGGTCGTCTTCAGGTTTCGTTAAATAAGTCTTGTCCAAAAAGGTCGTTTAGTTGGGTAAAAACGGGGCTAAACATACGCGTGTCACTAGGGCAGTTTTTCCAGACTTAGAAAAATAATAGGGTCTTATTATCAGCATGTGCTGACTGCGAGGTCAGCAGTTTGGTCTCAATTTGTGACTTCGTTACTCAACGTTAGGACAAAACAAAAACACCTTAGTAAACTAGGCCAGTTGGACTACATTTCACCTTTTATAGGTTTCGTGTGTCAGATCATTAACAGGGTCGAAAGGTGGGTGTGCACGTTGAGTAGACTCGACCAATTGCACATCAGGTGTTTGACATAATGCCCACCCATGTGACGAATAGCCACATTCTTATGCAATTTGCGAACTGTTTACTAAACGCCCAAGGCTAGTTTTTATTCCTACTTAAAGGTGGTACATCAGGCTTCAAATAAAAGCCTTTAGTTCGTTTTAACATTAGATAAATGTGTCACAAATCCCTTAGTAAAACTATCTCGCCGGCTGCCTTTACAACAGTGGGAAAAGTGACTGTTTTTACGCCAATCTTTGAGACCTTCTAACTTCTTCGTCTCTTGACGAAAGTTAGTGATTCTAGGGGCAAAATAATTTTTATATGTCCTATTTATGAAATAATTAAAGTGTCGATTTTTTTGACCATTCCTAGAGGCCGAATAATGTACCCAAAACTACCCATGAATCTGCGATTTGTACTAGTTATACCAGACGTGTTTCTTTTCTTTTTATTTCATAACGTGTTCAAGCCATAAAATGGTTGGTCTTTGATTGCAGTTTTACATACATATAAAATAATATACTTATAGAGAAATTAAGGAAATCCCCAAGTATCCCTTGGACAATTCCACTCACAAAGATATATATAGAATACGTATAATAAACCGGGCAAGTATGATCACCCGGGTCGTTATCCCCAATGACTAGTGCAATTGAAACCACGTTTTAAGTTCGGATCCTGATTTGAATAAGCAAGGATATATGATTTGGTTTCTAGAAATTAAAGCCCTAATTTTTACTTTTTATTTAACTCTTAATTAAACTAATTAAAAATTAAACCTAAATTGAAAAGTTACACTTTCTACCCTAAGAATCTATCCCGACACTTGCTGCCTTAATGAGGACGTCCAACAAAGAAATGAAACACTAACGAAACTAGTTAGGGTTTCATTAGAGATATTAGGGTTTCTAGGGTTTATGGAGATAATGAAGGTGTAAGGATTTTGTGTGTGTGTGTCGAAATCAGAAGTAGGAGAACAAGGAAAACCAAAGTGATGAGAGTGTTATGATAACTAGATTGTGTTGTTTCTATGTTTTCAAAGAAGTATGCATGGTCCTTTATGCACAATTTAAAGGCATGCATAGTGTTTACATAGAAGTCACATTTGAATGTTTATTCAAATGGGGTAAGGGATTTTTACGGCTCATCATGGTCAAAGTACAGTATATAAAAGATGGGTAATGTGTTATGTGTGGAAGCAAAACCAAGAGGGAGCAGCTAGATTTATCACGAGAGTTTGTGGGTTTTTAAGAAAGGGATATTGGGCTTTATACATTGGGTAATAGAGTTGTATTATGAGATGGGATCTTTGCATATCTTGTGTGGGCTCGCTACGCCTTCTGGGCTAGGGGCCATGTAGCCACAAATTGCCGTTCCAAAAAAAAAAGTTTTTCGTAAATTGATCCACGTGTGATGTTATGATAATCAAAATATGAAAATGATAGTGTGCAAATGATAAAACTAGCAGTTATTAATATGAGAATTCATTTTCTCTAAATGACGGAATTTTGACTTTTCTCATGAAGTAAGGAAAAACTGTTATAACTAAAATTATTTTAAATGTTGAAACATACTTATGAAGATTTTCTAAGAATAACAAAAACAGATTTATTAAATATTAAAAAAAGTCTTCATCGACTTTGAATGTGCCATTGAGTTTGTAATATTTATTATTTGATTTTATTTCTTCATGAGACGCTTTATTGAATTGTTAGTGGTGTATATATATTTAGCTAATTGGACAACTTCACAAGCACAAAAGATATGTTTCTTGTTTAATAATGGTATATGCTAATGTGCAAATTATACTAAACTATGTTGAAACTATAAAAGGTGCTTTATATTGAACAATGTGAAAGTCATAAAAGTGCTTATATAAATGTGATGATGTATTAGTTTCACCATATTATTTGTCTTTGAACTAAAGGCAAGTGCAATTGAAGCACATATGTGGTCATAAACTAGTTGCTTATGTGCCAAGATTTCGCATAAAGTAAATTGCAGTTGAAGCACAAAGGTGGTCATAAACAATAAGTTTATGTAGCAAGATTATTTTATTATGTGGCATGACCAGTTAGATCATCCCGAGTCAATGATGATGCAAAATATATAAAAGAACCATGAGTTTCTTGATAGATAGATTTGATTGTTTTCATTAGAAGTTAATTGTTCATCTATCATCACCAAATTAAAGTAAGGACTTTGTCCGATAAAGATTTAGAAATAATATAAAGGCGATGTATGTAGGCATATACATCCGTCATGTGGATCATTTTGAGTTTTAAAAACGATGCATCGTTAAAATGATCATCAAATACGCAACTTAAAATTGACGTGATTAGTGGCTCGATGTGAGCATGGTTTTCCAAATAAAATTATTAAGAATGGTGGTGAATACTTCCAAGTATTGGGCGATTATTAGGATAAGTGTTGAACTTAAAGGCAGCCCATGTTCATACGCGAATTGCTTTTGTTGAAACGTTTATAAAACGTCCCCAGTTGATTGCAATGCCAATAATTATGAGAACAAAAGTTTTAGTTTATGGGGCATGTTATGACATATGAGTTCGCATCTTGCCAACAAGCTATAATAGATACTCCCCATTAGAATGGTTTTGGTCACAAACCATATAGTTTTCATGTGAGATATTGTAAATGTGCGATATATATCATAGTGAATCCACCATAACACACAAAATGGGATGTTGAGATTGATAATTCATTCAGGGGAGAATGAGCAACGAGGAATTTGGAATGAATTAAGATAATATAAATGTTAATCCTCATAATAAGGAATATGAACTTGAAGTTCAAGGGACAATTTATATTCCAGATCTAGTAATTGTCAAACAAGTTAAGTGACCTAAATGAAGTGACTAGATCATATATACGCTGCTAATGCTTCAATTACAATGTTTGTCCCAGAAGTAAGAACCATAAAATGGTAGTGAGTCTATGGCACGTATGCAACGTGATAAACTAATCGATTCCAATTAAAATCCTCGAATGAATGGACAAAATAGAGCAAGAAAGTTAAGATGGTCGAATCGAGGTAATAAAGACCCCATAACACTCAAAGAGACACTAGACATGGAGGTGATTAAAAAACTCCGGGTACGTGAAAAACTATGAGATCTCAATAAATGATATAATGCGATATCTAGTAGAATATGGAATCGAAAAGTAATGAATCGACGTCGATAGTATTACATATAATAATGGCCAAGGTAATGATTATGTAAATAAATAAATAGTGCTATAATCATGGTGTGGATCAGGGAAGCATACATGTAGGAAGTGAGAATGTTTAAATGAGTGGCCAAAGGATGTAAAGACGTTTAAATGAGTGGCCAAAGGATGTAAAAACGCGAAGAAATAATAAAAGATTGTAGTCTCTTGTGATGAGACATGGTTATAAGGAGACATGTTCTCATGTGGTGGATTAAATAACGCATTAATATTTTATAGGTCTGGCAATATAATAAGTAATTGATATGCGTCTAAAAGATAAATGAATAGAGCTCATGTGTGTTGAGATTTTATTACAAGATATAAAATGCATGAAGCATGCTGATGAATTTTAATACTTAAAGCGTATAAGAAAAATTCTCGAGAACACTACTCGATTGTATTGAATTAATTACGTTTTGGGCATATGTGTTATAATCACATTGGTGTGTTGTATTGTGCCAAATAAAGAATTATGTTTGCCTAACTTTATAAAGAGATCTTGATTTTATGATTGTGAAGGTAACTAAATGCATAGAAGTCAAATTTGAAACAAAAGACACCGTTTATCTTAGCTTATGGATTGAACATCTAAAAGATGATATATATGTACATCATGAAAACTAAAGCAAATGCGAACTATCTTTATATGGAAAAACGATGCTCATGTTTATGAGGTCACATGATGTTGAAAAGACTCCCTTGATTTATAAAGATGACGATCACAATATCGATTTAGATATGTCATACTAAAATGTGTATGAACCATTGATTTTCACTAGTGGTCATACATGGAGTTGGCAATTAATAACTTGTAAAGTTCGATGATATACTTGAATAAGATGTATGACGTATGGATATGCAAACAACATGTGTAGAGAATATTTATTCACGTGAATCTATCAAGACACTTTAATGTGCATTTCAGAGATTAAATGAGCTTAAGTGATATGATCATCAGGGGAGAGAACATACGCGTTGCACTCTTTTTTCCTTGACCATGGTTTTGTCCCCACAGGGTTTCCGGCAAGGTTTTTAATGAGACAATATCCCCGAGCGTATAAAAGATTTATGTACTCTTTTTCTTCACTAGATTTTTTATCCCACCGGGTTTTATCTAGTAAGGTTTTAATGATTTTTGTCCCACCGGGTTTTATCTAGTAAGGTTTTAACGAGGCATATTCCTCAAATAGATGACATCCAAGGATGAGTGTTATGGATAAATATAAAATGAATGTCCATATATTTTAATATTAGTAGTTATCTTATTAGAATTGTATCTTGTGGAATACTCCATCTTGTATCTATATATACATACCTCTATTAAGATGAATAATACAATTCCTCATTCTCTTTATCTTCTTATTTATTGTTTTTTACTTTATTGTTTTACAACAAAATGAACAATAAAACGTAACATAACTACTAAACAAATGAACAATAAATAGAAACCTGCTCCATCAAAAAAAGAAGAGACACTAATACTTACAACTAAAGTGCCCACTTGAAATTTCCAACCTTCATTACAACTTTTTGGAACTTATTACCAAAAAATTGCAAGAAATTAGGAAACTAGAGTTTTAACCAACAAAATTGTGAGCAACACCACAAATAAACTATAATCAAATCTGAATCTGAATCTACCCACATGAAGAAACAAAAATCTCTTCCGCATCACCTAAATCAAATCCAACTAATCCTCTAAGCGGGATGTGTCTCAGCAAGTGGCTTCCAACACAATCACAATCTAATGTACAACAATCAATAAAAGTAAATAACACAAAGTTAACAACCTTCTTTCTGCGAGTCCTGAATATAAGTCGGGTTCTCAGCATTGTCAGTGTTCCCAACAAGATCACAATACATCTTTAGTGACCCTTTTGAGAACTCTATTGAAGCCTCAAAAACCCGACAAAACCCTGTTTGCAATCCATTCAATGCGATCCTTTGAGTTTCTTGCATACAGCTTTGATGTTTACCTCTCTCTAGTTCTACTTTTGCTCTGAACTCATCTAAATAATCTTTCCTTTCTTTTAAATAATCTGCCTGGTGTTCAGCATTTAGTTCACACAGCTCCAGATTCGAACTCTTGGTTTCAAAAACACGGTTTTCAGTCTTCTGGAAAGCAAGGATCTTGCGGTCAAGTTCTTTGGACAAGCTGTCAACCTTTCTCTTTTGATCTTGCTCTTGTCCTTGTTGATTCCACAAAGCATGCAGATCCTTTGAGAAGCTTTTCATGGCATAATAAACGGATTGATCTGGCAATTTATCCATTAAATTAAACCAATCCTGGCAAACCATGAGCAATGGTGGGCCCTTTAATGTCTGAAAAGGTTGAGATGTGTTCCTACTCTTTGAGTAAAGTTCAACTTCAGGAACTATGAACTTTGACAGCCAACTGTAAAGAGCTCCAATGTATTGTTTTTGTGCAGTAAGATAAACACGAAAGCATGAGCGCCAGTTTTGAAGCTCCGCCTCAAGCTGCAAAGTAGCAAGACGGTGTGTGTTGTTTGAGAATTTTCCATAAGTTGGACATGTAAACAATTTAACTTCAGACATGATCTTGTTTTGAATTTTATGTGCTTCCAACATAGCTTTCCACATGTTCATCATGCTACAAAAGAAAAAATATGACATGGCTTACTACTTCTATCTAATATAGTATAAGCATCAATACTAGCGACTTGGTACTTACCCGTGTAAAAGTTCGATAATCTGAGGCTGCAATTCTTCGTCTCTGAGTTTGTCAATTCTTTCTGATATAGATTCTGCACTTCGAATGGCAACCAAGATTCGGCTGTACAAGTCTTTAACCGAAGCCCTTGTTTTGTCTATCGTGGCTCCCTCGTCTCCCTTGACATCTTGATTACGTAACTGGCTGCATTTTCTCTCGTATAATTTCCGAGTGTTGTCGCCCGCCTAAAATTTATAATGTCTCATTTACTTGAAAAAGAAAACACATATTCCTTCCATCCCATAAGAGATACAATTTTGAGTTATACAGACATTTTTTACTATAAACTAAATAACTGAATACCCTTCAGGTAAAGGCTAGGTATAATGAAAAGTTTGACGAACGAGCAAAAACTAAACAATGCCTAAGGGACGTCAAAGTGTATTGTGAAATCACACATGGAACACTAAGAGACTTTGACTACTGAGGTCAAACTTACTATCTTTCAGATCATACATTTATCAGGTCTGAAACATATTACTATTTGTTTTGACCAAGAAAACTCAAACTACATCACAATTGCATCAATGTAATTAGAAAAGTCAAACTACATCAAACTGCATCAAAGTAAATAAGCAAGTATGATAGGGATTAGTGAATTACCTTGACTTCTTCATAGAGCTTCTTCTCCCAAGCATATAGTCTTCCTAGTGTTAATGAATGGCTTCCTGAATTCATTCCCCCTCCATCATCAAAGAGATCATTATTGAATTCCGTCCATGTTGAAGCCGTTTTAGAATTTGATGCTACAAGACTCTTACATGTATTTGACCGATAAGATGTTGACCGTAACGTAATCGCTTGAATGAGTTTAGTTGAGTTCTCTGCATCGTTAAAAGACAATAGTCATACACAAGCTTTGACCTTGTTAAACCCAAAAAACACACATTTAACTCTCATTAGTCAGAAATGTAATCTGACTCTCAAAAGTCGAAATGTATCTAGTTTTTTTTTAATATGAAGGAGTACATCAATAAAACAAGACAGGAATGGACACGGTGGCATATAATGATTAATGAGAAGGCATGAAAATTATATTTCAATGTTAGCACTACAGGAACAGCGAATTCTTGAATCTTGTAATTTCAAAGCCAGGCAATAAAGACGAGGCCAAAGAATAAGAATATCATGTACACGATTTCGCAAAAAGGTAACGAAATCACAACTAATATACTCATTCCATCTTGTACAAATTAGGACATCTAACTTGTTTCAAACAAAGCTTTTATATATTCTTCAAATACCTAGAATACCCTTAAATAGAGAAGACAAACAATGACAAGTAATATACACATATGTAACTCTTGCTACGTTCATGGTACATATACAAACTACAAAGGGTGCACTGTAAATCTGTAAAGGGGGCCGGTCATTTTGCTCATTTTTATTCTATCATAATGCAAATTCTTGAGGCGGATAGCCAAAACAAGTGGACCCTATTATAAAAGCAGACTATTAGGTCTTCAACAATCATTTGGGACAACAAAAATGGCAAGACTAAAAAGCCCAAACATAAGCATGTTCCAACCGAACTTCCAAGAAACAACCTTATATGAAAATTACCATTTGATGTATATAGTCAAATACGAAATACTACACTACTACCCACTAAAGGCTCTTTTACAATTCTACTCACAAAATTTCTAAATGTGGGCACTTTTAACATGATTAAAAATAATCTCAAGTAAGATCACTGAATGCTTTATTCTGAGTTTAAGACAGTTCAGTAAACCAATGTTTTGACCTATGTCATCATGAGAAACTGGCATAAACAACAAAGTAAAGAACTTTATCATAGTTGATAGTTTAACCACAAGAGCCAAAAATCAAGTTAATTAACAAGACTTAAAAGACCCCACCCTTTAACATTTGACTTGTGATAGTCAAACCAAGCACTTCTCAAATAAGAATCTAAGTTGGTGTTTAGTTGTAAAAAAATTTTCATGTTTTTCTCTTTCTAAATTTCTAGAGAATGGAATGTTTTTTCTTCTCTAGAGAAGAGTTGAGAATTATGAAAACCTGTTTGTTTAAATGGGAGTTGTATTTTTCATTTTTTTTAAATGAAAAGAAATGGAGAATAGTAAAATGTGATTTTCTATTTTTCTATATAAAATTAGAAAATGAGAATTTTGTTTTTTTTTCTGAAAAATATTGAAAAAAAGTGCGATTAAACAAGTTTTCAGTTCTTCCATTCTCAAATGAAAAATTTCCTGGAAAAATGGGATATTTTTCTGCAACTAAACACACCCTAAACCTCTTTACCTTTAATCCCCAAAAGTTTTATAAATCTGGAGTACTTTTATAATTAAGATCATGTAAAATGAGATACATATATGTTCATTCGACACTTCCGCTGGTAACTTGACTATAGATGTGACCTTTTTCTTTAGAAAACAAGGCACAAAACACAAAAGCTGAGAAGTCCACTCACATAAGAACATAAAACAAGTTATCAAGAAGTATACAAGTAAAAGTTCAATTGAAAGCCAATCTAGTGTTTGTTTATGTTTGTGTAAGTGTGTGATGTGAAAAGACCAAAAAGCACCAACCTTTAATTTCCTCCAAACCAGATTGCAACTGAATCCTGTTAGATTCCAACATCTTGGATACACCTTTACCAGCATCATAAATCCTAAGAAAATAGTCTTCAATATCCTTCAATGCTTCCAACAACTCTCTGCCTCTATCAGGTGTATCTATGACTGTTAAACCCTTTTGTGCATTATCCCCCTGGCTCACATTAGCACACTCCACTTGAACATCACATTTTTCCTCATCTTTCTGTTTTTTCTTATTCTTCTTTTCACTCCTCATTACCACCTTTTCTTCCACTTGTTCCACTCTCTCAACTTCTTCTTCCAGATCTGGTATACCTTCTTCTTCCCTAACTACCCTTAAATCATCATCTGAATTGCGATTATACCCACTAATTACCTCTGGCCTCATTGTCACAAATGGGTCAAAAAAGTCCCACCCATACTCCCTTTGTGGTGATGGCATTGATGGTACACTTGAAGTTTGACTACCCATTCCCATTCCCATTCCCATACCCATACCCATACCCATATAAAAATAATCACCATTTTCACCACCAATTTCTTGGTGAGTATCATTTTCTCTCTTAAACTTATCTTCATCTTCATGTGAGGAGGAAGTTGAAGAAGATGAACAAGAATATGAGCCACATGCAATGTCATCTTTAGTCTGTTTGGTTGGTTGTTTTTGTGAACAAGGTGGTATGTTTTGTTGCAAAAACAAAGGGTTTGAAACAACTTTGTTTTCCTTAGGAGGAGATGGTGGTGGAAGTGTGATTAAAAAAGGTGAAGATGAAGATGAATGTCTTGCAACAAAGAGCTTAATAGCAGCTGAAACACCATACACAGATTGTATATATTTAAAATGAGCTTCTGCTAAACCATACCTTTTTTCAACAGCTAGTTTCAAGAAATGCTTCCTTTCTCTACATATAGACACCACTTCCTCTTCTTCTTCCATCTTTGTAGCAACACACCCCATTTCATAAACTAAACTAAACCCTCCAAAAAAAGGGTTTTAGAGGTTTTAAGCTAAAATGAAATGGGTATGTGAAAAAAACTATCTTTTTTTAAAAACAAAACTAAAAAGTGCTATTTTTAACAGAAAAAGAACCCGATTTTGAAAAAAATATTTTTAGACCAGACCATTCAAGGAAACTTTTTTTTGAGATTAAAAGAAAAAGTAAAGATTTTTAAAGAAAAACAAACTCATTTTGAGTTTAATGATATGAGTAAGTTTTAGTTAACAACATTCTTGTTTGATGAACCCTAATCATATTTTTGAGTAAAATGGTGGTGGTGGGGATTATAGAGAAAGAGAGAAGAGAAATAGTAAAGTTCAGTTTTTTCTGAAAATGGCTTGTCAAACAGTGAAAAAGAGAGAGACAGAGAGAGAATACAAGTGTTGAAGTATGTGTAAAATGTTTGTGATGCTGTTGTGGCTTGTACTTTAGTCATTTTATAACTTGTACAAAATGCATAGATTCTTGTATACTCTTGTCTTGGATTTGGGATTTTCGTCTCAAAGAAAAGAGAAGAGTCTGGTTTGTTGATAGGAATCGCGATGGGTATCGGATTTGGTATGGGTAGAATGACAATGGATATAAAAAAGTGTATGATTACAATTGTTTATGTTTGGATGATAAAATATGGTATGAAAAAATGTATAGATATTTGAATTTTGTAGTAGAAAAAGATGGGCCTACTGAATGGATTTCATAGACATCAAATTGATGAGTAACGAGTCTATGACTATGATATACCCATTTCATTCCTGAGCCCACTAAACAAACATCTTTAATCACTATGAACCCATAGCCGCATTCCCATATACCCATACCAAACGCACCCTTAGATTATATTTTTATAGCAGGAATAAAATTGTTGCTAAATGGAATTTAGCTCTTAAAAGACTAAAAATTTGTGTGTATTTAAGGTTATAAATCTTTTCTCCAAACCAATATTACTGGTTTCAGAGTCATATTTATATGTACTTTGACTACTTTCTACCATTGTTAGAGCTCTAGGTACGGTAACGCCATCATCGGCGTTATGCCTAGGTGGCAGTGGCGTTGGTGGCGTTACCACACCCTACGTCTGCGTTGACCAACGGCGTTGGGCACAACGTCAAGCCACCAACGCGCGTTGGTGTGATTTTCTTTTTTTTTTCTTTTAAAAAACTGAGTGTGTGTATAGTGTGTGTCTGTGTGTGTTCTGGTGTGTGTTTAAGTGTGTGTTTTGGTGTGTGTTTGTTGTGCGAGGAGGAAGAAGAAGCAAAAGAGAGTTTTTACATTAGTGGTCTTTGTGGTTTTAGTCTTTTTGTAAGTAAAAAAAATTGTTTGTTTTATAAAAAATGTTATTTGCTTGTTTTAATAAATGAAAAAAAAAATCAGTGGGTCTCAAAAAGTGGTGTTATGGTATCGGGGGTATTTTGAGGTGTTAATGTTATAGTGTTAAAGCTGATGTGGCGCTGATGTGTCGGTGTTAATGATATTACCATACCTTGTGCTTTTAGACTAGAAATTTGCATGTTTATTTTATTTTTTATAATCCAAAGATATGTTTTTTTTAGACCAGTCAATGGCTTCTGAGTAAATTTGTTCAATCAATGGTCATCTGAAGAAGAGAGTATTTAGGTTGTATTTCGTGCATTGGTAGTTGTATGCATGTCAGTTGATATTAATTTTGTCTTGGTAAAATAGTAAAAATGGAGATTATAGGGGGGCCAAAATCCAATGGCTGTTAAGAAAAAGCTGGAGGGGCTCGAGGACTGTGGTGGATTATATTTTAGCCTTTTGAACAACGACTTAAACGCATTTTAATAGTATTTCGTTATATGGATATTCTTACTTATCATTCTACCGATTAAGGAGCCGTTTGGTCGAGAGGAGTTGACCTATAGATTTGGGTTTATCATTATTATAGATGTTTGGTTGAATGTTTGGATTAGGATGGGCCCACACAAAAACTAAATCGATGGGTTTATGTCATAGTATGAAAGCATACCAGGATTGAGATAAAAGGTGTGTGTATTATGTGACAAACATGACCTGGAGTAAGCTCCATCACTTGTACATTTTTTTTATTGACTTTTTTAAGTTTAAAGTAATGTATTTATTAATTAAATAATTATTAATAATTTAAATATATATTTTCTCTCTCATTTTAAACTCAAATTCAAATCAAAATTCAAATCTTAATCCTAAACCCACCTACAAACTAAACGGGCCCTAAGTGTTAACCTTCTAAGGGTGAAAGAAAAAGTGGCACATGTTTATATGTTTGACGTCTGATTGGTAGAAAGATATGTAGGAAGAAATATCATTTCTTTTTAAACAAACGTATTTTTTGTGTCCAAAATGTTCAATAGTCGATTTTGGCAATCTTGCATAGTATTTTCTTTCAATACAAGTCATCAACAAACGAAAATACTTTTATATACGATAACGAAGCAAACGACAATATTTTGAAGGTGTCAAAACGATGTTGCTTTGGTCTTTAAGCCGGGTCATGGTGAGTGGGAGGGCCGTTGTGAATGGGCTAGGCCAAAGGCGTTTCGGGGCCAAACGACGTCGTGTTCGCGTTAAATGTACATGACGAGTGTTAGGATTAAAAGACTTCTTAGTGTTGTTGAAGTTACTGTTGTTGGTTATGATTTCTACTGCTGGTGAAGCTAATGAGAATTATTCTAAGTATTTAAGACTGCCAGCACAAAGTTACTACTGCTAAAGGAAGTTACTACTGCTAGTGAAAGTTAAGACTGCTCAGTTAATGCTGCTGGTGTATAAGTTACTACTGCTAGTGTTCAGAGTTAATGTTGCTGAAAGATTACAACTGCTGAATGAGTTTATGCTATCAAAGAAAGGATAAAGATTGATTAGAGATCAAGAATACTTACGAGATAAGTATTAGTTATTTTTGTAAAAGATACATATAAGTTATTTATTTAGAAGATCATGATAACTTAGGAAAATATTGTAATCCCATTAGGACTCCTTGGTGTATAAAAGGAGGTCCTAGGGCATAGAGTTTGATATCATCTTTTGTATCAAGTATCAGTATCAAAGTATCAAATCGAGTCATTCATAGAATTGTCATAGCTTCAAGGTTTTGTAACCCTAATACTAGTTAGAGTATTCGTATTAATATATTGAAGCTTTTATTTGTTAATCTGTGTGTTCATTAGAATTACTGGTTCATTGAAGAATTCTTCTTATATTAAATATTAGATTCCGCATAATCTTTAGTATTATCAAACAAAGTTTCTATCATAGTTGTTTTGAATTTATTCAATACAACTTAGCCTTATACAAGCTAAGCAAGATCTATTCTATTGGGATCAACAAGTGGTATCAAAGCTTGTGAGAAGCTTTGAATAAGAAGAACCTTTACTACACACAAGATCTACTTTTTCAAGAAGCAATGGATTCTCAATCTACTCAAACCATCAAGCTACCCATACTCCAACCTGGAGAGTATGATCTCTGGAAGATGAGGATAAAGTAGTACCTACAATGCATTGATTACACTCTATGAGAGATCGTAGAAAATGGTAATGCACCTATAGTAACAAAAACTGTTGATGGTAAGGAGATTGTTATCCCTCCTATAAGTGTTAAAGAGAAGGCACAAAGAAGGGCAAAGTTGAAGGCAAGAAACACTTTGTTGATACCTTTACCTAATGAGCATCAATTAAAGTTCAACTCATACAAGGATGCTAAGACACTGATGCAGGCTATTGAGAACAGATTTGGAGGTAATACTGCTACAAAGAAAACTCAGAAAAATATTCTGAAGCAACAATATGAAATCTTTGTTGCATCCAGCTCAGAAGTGATTGAGCAAACCTATGAAAGGCTTCAAAAGATAATTAGTCAACTGGAGATGCATGGTGAAGTTATCCCTCAAGAAGACATCAATCAGAAGTTCTTGAGAAGTTTGTCACAAGAATGGACTATGCATACTATTGTGTGGAGGAACAAACCAGAGATTGAAACATTGAGTTTTGATGGCCTCTTCAACAACCTGAAGGATTATGAGTCAGAGGTCAAAGGGACATCTAGCTCAACCACAAACTCACACAATGTAGCCTTTCTATCCACTAGCAGCACTAACAGTGTAACTAGAGCAGTTAATACTGCTCAGGGTGTTAATACCGTTAGCACTCAGGGTGTTGTTGATAGCTCAACAACTGTTGAAAATTTGAGTGATGCTGTGATTTATTCCTTCTTTGATAGCCAACCAAGTATTCCACAGCTTGATAATGAAGATCTACAACAAATCCATCCTGAAGATCTAGAAAAGATGGACTTGAGGTGAAACATTGCTATGCTGACTACGAGGGCAAGAAGATTCCTAAAGAATACTGGAAGAAAGCTGGACATGGCCAACAAAGAAAGAATTGGGTTTGACAAGTCCAAGGTGGAGTGTTTCAACTGCCACAAGAGAGGACATTTTGCAAGAGAGTGCAGGGCACCTAGAAATCAAGACAACAGGAACAGGGAGCCTACAAGAAGGACTGTGCCAGTTGAGGAAACTACTTCAAATGCCTTAGTATCTCAGTGTAATGGCTTTGGCTATGATTGGTGTGACCAAGTAGAAGAAGGTCCAACCAATTTTGCTCTCATGGCTTATTCTTCAACAAGTTCAATTTCTTCTACAAACTCTGAGATATCTAATGACTCAAATTGTTGTTCATCTTGTTTAGAATGTGTAAAAGAACTAAAAGAACAAAATAAACAATTAGTTAAAGACTTAAGAACAACTAGGATAAGTGATGTCTCTTATAAAACTGGTTTATAATATGTAGAAGCTAGACTGTTAGTCTTTAAGAAAAATGAGTCTGTGTATGAGGAAGATATAAAACTCTTAAAACGTGAAATCTATTTAAGAGATTTAGATATTATAGAGCTTAAAAGGAAGTTAGAGTTGGCTACAAAAGAAAAGGATGAGGTTCAACTTACAGTATAAAATTTTGAAAATTCATCAAAAAGCCTAAGTAAACTTCTAGACAATCAAATAATGGATAAGTGTAAAACAGATTAGGGTACAATGCTATCCCACCTCCCTATACTAGGAATTTTATGCCACTAAAACCTGATTTAGTTTAACCTAGTCTAGATGATTTTGTTGATGTGAATGAGTTTGTTAGTAAATATGTAGTTGAAAAGCCTACTGTTGAGAATAATGAACCTAAGACTGCTAGAAAAGAAAATGGAGCCGCAATTATTAAGGATTGGGTATCTGATAGTGATGAAGAAAATGTGCCTAAGGTTAAAACATTTGAGATGTTTAATAAACCTAGTTTTGATAAGATAAACTTTGTTAAGTCTACTGAGCAAGTAAAATCTCCTAGGCAAACATCAGTTGATAAAAATAGGCAAAACATGCCTAGTACTAGAGGGAACAAGAGAAACTGGAACCAACAGATGTCTTAAAAATTAGGGAGTGATTTTGAGATGTTCAACAAAGCTTGTCATGTGTGTGGTAGTTTTGATCATTTGAAGAATGATCGCAATAACTGGTATAATAATGAAAGATTTGCAAAATCAGTTTGGACCAATGTTCAAAGGGTGAACAATCAGAATTTCTCTAAATTAACTCACCCCAATCCAAAAAGGAACATGGTTCCAAGAATAATCTTAACTAAGTCTGGCCCAATTTCATAAATACTGTTAGACCAGTTAATACTGTTCAACCAAGAACAGCAGTGAATAATGCAGGACCCATGAAAAATGTTATTAATAATGCATATTCAACTGCTAGAAGGCCTTTTAACAAAATAACAGCAGCTAATAACAGTAATTTCACTAAAAAGGTTAATACTGTTAAGGGAACAAGGGTTAATACTGCTAGGCCAAAAGCAGTTCTTAGTGCTGTTAAGGGAAACAAGGGAAATGCTGTTAAGGCCTCAGCATGTTGGGTTTGGAGACCAAAGCACAAAGTTTTAGACCATGTCTCCAGAAACAATGGTGCATCAATGTCCTTTAAAAGATTTGACTATATTGATGCACAAGGCAGATCCAAGTCAGTAATGGCTTGGGTCCCCAAAAGAAACTAATTTTCCTACCATTATGTGCAGGGCAATCCACAACAAGATTTGAAGGATAAAGGAGTGATTGACAGTGGATGCTCTAGGCACATGACAGGAAACAGATCCTATCTTACAGATTATGAAGAAATTGATGGAGGATTTGTTGCCTTTGGAGGTAATTCCAAATGAGGGAAAATTACTTAAGAATTGGTAAATTAGACTTTGAAGATGTGTATTTTTTAAAGGAACTAAAGTTTAACCTCTTCAGCGTCTCACAAATGTGTGACAAGAAGAATAATGTTCTTTTTACTGATACTGCATGTGTTGTTCTGTCTCCAGACTTTAAGTTAACTGATGAAGGTCATGTTTAGCGTAAGTTCCAGAAAGGATAACATGTACAGTGTTGATTTAAAGAATGTTGTTCCTCAAGGAGGTTTACTTGTCTTTTTCAAAACGCCAACAAATTTCAATAGGCGCATACGAAAGGTTCTGTAAAGGAATTGAAAAAAGCTCTGAAAAAATAACAGATGAATCTAATCTTTGGAATAGGAGCTTGGACATGTAAATTTCAATAACAATGAATAATAGTAAAGAGAAACCTTGTAAGAGGTTTACCTTTAAAACATTTTGAAATTAATCAAACTTGTGTTGCTTGTCAGAAGGGAAAGTAACACAGAGCTTCTTGTAAGTCTAAAACTGTCAGTTCAATCTGCCAACCATTACAAATGTTGTACATGGACTTATTTGACTCAACATTTGTAAAGAGTTTAATGAAAAAGATGTATTGCCTAGTTGTCACAGATGATTTTAGTAGGTTTAGTTGGGTTTTCTTTTTAGCCACTAAGGATGAAACTTCTGAAATCCTTAAAACATTTATAACAGGCATAGAAAATCTAATAGACCTTAAGGTGAAAGTGATTAGATGTGACAATAGGACTGAATTCAAGAATAGGGTCATGAATCAGTTCTGTGAAATAAAGGGTATTAAGAGGGAATTTAGTGTTGCTAGGACTCCACAACAAAATGGAGTTGCAGAAAGGAAAAATGGACATAATGAGATGCTAGGACTATGCTAGCTGATTCAAAATTGCCAACAACTTTCTAGGCTGAAGCAGTTAATACTGCTTGTTATGTCCAAAATAGGGTGTTAGTTATCAAGCCTCAAAACAAGACCCCTTATGAACTTTTTCTAGGTAGAAAACCTGCCTTAAGCTTCATGAGACCATTTGGGTGTCCTGTTACAATCCTTAAATACCCATAGATCACCTAGGGTAACTTTGATGAAAGGGTTGATGAAGGGTTTCTTTGTAGGATACTCTACCAATATCAAAGTTATTCAGAGTATTCAATAGTAAAACTAGGATAATAGAAGAGAACCTGCATGTTCAATTCAGTGAGAATATACCTAATATTGTAGGAATTGTAGGAAGTGGACCTAATTGGCTTTTTGATATAGATGCACTAACAAATTCTATGAACTATAAGCCAATCATTGCAGGGAAGCAGTCTAATGGTAATGCTAGAGTGGAGACATTACTTGGCAAAGATTACATACTGCTACCATTATGGACTCAAGATCCACCATTCTCTTCTAGTCCAAAGAATTCTCCTGATGTTGGATTCAAACCATCAGGGGAGGAGGAAAAGAAGGATGCTAAAGATCCAGGGAATAAAAGTGGAAATCCACCAGAAGGGAAAAATAGTGAGGTTCCAAGTACAGAGGAGCCAAGAATTAATCAAGAAAAGGATGCAAGTGTTAACAACACTAACAATGTTAATATTGTTAGTCCAACTATTAATGCTGCTAGCATAGAGGATAATGTTGTTGATGAGAATATAGTCTATGGATGTGCTGATGATCCAAATATACCTGATTTGGAAGAAATTAGCAGATTTAGTGATGCTGAAGAGGATTGAGATCCTCTCATTTTCAAATCTCTAATGTTCTTCTCATGTTGACATGTTGTGAGAGGGAGCAATTTAATGGGTTGCATATTTTACTCAATTATGGCCCCACTATTTAATTTTCTTTTATTTGATTGGTTCAACATTACAAAACATGAGGGACAAACATTAGAGGATCTTAATCTTGCTGAAGATGATGGTGCAGAGGCTGACATGACTAATTTGGATACACATATCCCTGTCAGTCATATTCCAACTACCAGAATTTACACGGATCATCTAGTTGAACAAATCATTGGAAATATACATTCAACACCTCAAACCAGAAGGATGACAAAGAGTGTGACTGAACATGCTATGTTTAGTTTAGAATAACAGAGAACCAGCCATAAAGATTTTCAAAATTGTCTGTTTGCATGTTTCTTATCACAAGCAGAGCCCAAGAAGGTAATCCAAGCATTAAAAGATCTAAGCTAGATAGAAGCTATGCAAGATGAACTTCTGCAGTTCAAGTTACAATAGGTTTGGACCTTGGTGGATTTACCACATAGCAAAAGGGCCATTTGTACAAAATGGGTATACAGGAACAAGAAGGATGAGAGAGGCATTGTGATCAAGAACAAGGCTAGGTTGGTTGCACAAGGGTACACACAAGAAGAAGGAATTGATTATGATGAGGTTTTTGCTCTTGTTGCCAGAATTGAAGCAATTAGGGTATTCTTAGCCTATGCCTTATTTAAATACTTGATGGTATATCAGATGGATGTCAAGAGTGCTTTTCTTTATGGTAAGATTAAAGAGGAAGTCTATATTTGTCAACCACCAGAATTTAAAGATCTAGACTTTCCTAGCAGAGGATACAAAGTAGAAAAGGCACTTTATGGGTTGCATCAAGCTCCTAGAGCTTGGTATGAAACCTTGTCAACTTATTTATTGGACAACGGGTTTCAGAGAGGTAAGATAGACAAGACTTTGTTTATCAAAAGGGACAAAGGTGATATTTTGTTAGTTCAAGTGTATGTAGATGATATTATTTTTGGCTCTACAAAGAAGTCATTATGCACTGAATTTGAGAAGATGATGCATAAGAAGTTTCAGATGAGTTCTATGGGTGAACTCACATTATTCTTAGGACTGCAAGTAATGCAGAAGGAGGATGGGATTTTTATCAGTCAAGACAAGTATGTGACTGAAATTTTGAAGAAATTTAGTTTTACTGATGTAAAGACTGCAAGCACACCAATGGAAACTCAAAAGCCTTTGCTCAAGGATGAAGATGGTAAAGAAGTGGATGTTTATATGTATAGGTCAATGATTGGTTCATTGATGTATGTTACATCTTTAAGACCTGACATCATGTTTGTAGTGTGTGCCTGTGCAAGATACAAAGTCAACCCAAAAGTATCACATCTTTATGCTGTGAAAAGAATTTTTAGATACTTAAAAGGTCAACTTAAATTGGGCCTTTGGTATCCTAAAGATTCACCATTTGATTTGGTAGCATATACTGACAGTGATTATGCTGGAGCAAGCTTGGATAGGAAATCAACAACAGGAGGTTGTCAATTCCTTAGGTGCAGATTGATCTCATGGCAGTGCAAGAAAAAAACTGTGGTTGCAAATTCCACAACTGAAGCTGAATATGTTGCTGCTTCAAGTTGTTGTAGACAAGTACTATGGATTCAAAATCAACTTCTTGATTATTGGTACAAATTTATGCATACCAAAATATTTATTGACAACAACAGTACTATATGCATTGTTAAAAATCCTATTTTTTCATTCAAAAATAAAGCATATAGAGATTAGACATCACTTTATTAGAGATAGCAATGAAAAGAAGTTAATTCAAATGGTTAAAATCCATACTGACAAGAATGTTGCAGATTTGCTTACAAAAGCCTTTGATGTAAGTAGATCTCAATATTTGATTGCTAGTATTGGAATGATTAATCTTTAAAATCTTTTATCTCTTTTAAAACAGTTTTGAATGTATTAGTACTGTTATTCATGTCATTAGAAGTTTCTGCTGTTAAGTATAATTAATGTTGCTAGTTATACTTAATACTGCTAAGTTAATGCTGTTAGTTATAATTACTACTGTCAAGTATAATTAATAATGTGCTTATTGTGAAAATTTCTTTTGATTGTATTTTGTGGTTTTTGGACTAACAATTTGCAGGAAAAGCAAAGAAAATTGTTTGATTAATGATGGAAGTGCTGTATAAAAACAAACAGAGTAATTTGGTAAGAAAAAGAATTGAGAGAATTGGTGAGAATAAAAACAGAAAGAGAGTTGTGTGAAATAAAAACAGATATAGTGATTTGGTGAGAAAAAGAATTGAGAGAATTGGTGAGAATAAAAACAGAAAGAGAGTTGTGTGAAATAAAAACAGACATAGTGATTTGGTGAGAAAAAGAATTGAGAGAATTGGTGAGAATAAAAACAGAAAGAGAGCTGTGTGAAATAAAAACAGACAGAGTGATTTGGTGAGTAAATGAATTGAGAGAATTGGTGAATTGGAAAACAGAAAGAGAGACGGAGTGTTTAGACTGAAATTAGAGTTAATGCTGGTAATTGAAAGTTAATGCTGTTAGGCATAAACTTACTACTGCTGCTGAAAGTTAATGCTGCTAGGCATAATTTTACAACTGCTGGTAAAAGTTAATGCTGTCAGGCATAACTTACTACTGTTGGGTGAAAGTTAATGCTGTTAGGCATAACTTAATGCTGTTGGTGATGGTTAATGCTGTTGAGGGTATTTTCATAAATACTTCAATTGAGGATTTCAATCATTTGTTTCATCGATTTTAATCTTTCAAATACTCTCTAATCATAAACCCTAACTCAATTTTATCATACATCATCAAAACCCATCACAATGTCGACCCTAAACTTTGCTGATACTCACAACATGGTCGCATTTTTGGCTAAACCTGTTGAGAGTGAGAGGTTTGAACAAATTATTAATTTTCTGAATGCTCACACCATTAAGTATGCTTTAACTGTTAATCCTACAATATATACTTCGTGCATTACATAATTTTGGGCTACCGTTAAGGTGAAGACTGTAAAGGGGGAAGTTCAGTTACAAGCCCTAGTGGATGGGAAGAAGGTGATCATCACTGAAGCAATTGTGATAAGAGATCTTCAATTAGAAGATGCTGAAGGTACGAAATGTCTACCCAATGCTGATATTTTTGAGCAACTTGCTTTAAAGGGGTATGAAAAACCTTCTCAGAAACTTACATTCTATAAAGCTTTCTTTTCTCCTCAATGGAAGTTTTTGATTCATACTATTCTACAATGCATAAGTGCTAAGTCTACTGCATGGAACGAATTTAGTAGCACTATGGCCTCTGCAATAATCTGCTTAGCCACAAACCAGAAATTCAACTTTTCTAAGTATATCTTTGAAAGTATGGTGAAGAATGTGGATAGTAGTGTCAAATTTCTAATGTATCCAAGGTTTGTGCAAGTCTTTCTAGATAAACAAGTTGGTGATATGTCTACTCATGATGAAATTTTTGTAACACCCTCTTACACAAAGAAGGTATTTGGCAATATGAAAAGGGTTGAGAAAGGATTCTCTAGAGCAGTTACACCTTTATTTCCAACCATGATGGTTCAAGCTCAAGAAGAAATGGGTGAAGGTTCAGCTATGCCAACTAATCCCCATCACACACCTACCATTATTCCACCATCAACATCACAACCTCAAAGAAAACAGAGGCCTAGGAAACCTAAGAGAAAGGACACTGAGATTCCTCAGTCTAGTGTTCATGTGGAGAATGTAGCAGATGGGGCTATCTATAAGGAGAGGGATAACAGTTTAGAAAGGGCTACCACTACTGCTACTGGCTTAGATGCAGAGCATGACAGGGGTAACATCTCTAAGACCCAATCCAAGGCAACACCTAATGAACCAAGTTCTATTGGAACTAGTTCAGGTGGTGGTCCCAGGCGCCAAGACACCATAGGGGATACCATTGCTCAAACTAGGTCTGAGAATGTATCTAAATTTTCTAATAATCTACTACTCTCAAGAGGTAACACACTTAGAAGTGGTGAGGATAGTATGTAATTTAATAAATTGATAGAATTATGTACCAACTTGCAAAATAGAGTTATTGCCCTGGAGAACACAAAGACCACTCAAGCTCAAGAGATTACAAGTTTGAAAAAGAGGGTCAAGATACTAGAAAAGAAGAATAAGTTAAGAACTCACGGGCTTAAAAGATTATACAAGGTTGGTTTATCTAAAAGAGTGAAATCCTCTGAAGAAGAGAGTTTGGGTGAAGAGGATGCATCCAAACAAGGGAGGATAGCTGTTATTGATGCTCATGAAGATATCTACTTAGTCAATGTTCACAGAGATAAAGATGTTTTTAGTGTTAATGATCAAGATGATGCTGATATGTTTGATGTGAACACTTTGACTGGAGATGAGGTGATTGTTAAAAGTGAAGTTGCTACTAAGAAGAAAGATGATGAAGTTAATGTTGTTGAAGAGCCAGTTAGTGCTGCTGCAACAATTACTACTGAAAAGATCACTTTAGTTTAAGCACTTGTAACTTTGAAGAGTGCAAAACCAAAAGTTGATAAGGTTGTTAGTCAAAAACTAGAGCAGGGTACAACTAAACCAATAGCTACACCAACAACTACTACAACAACAACAACTACTAAAGGAATTCTTCTTCAAGAGCCAAGTGGATCAATAACAACAACAACAACAACAACAATTCCTTAAAAGGACAAGGGTAAAGGAATCATGGTTGAAGAACCTTTGAAGATGAAGAAGAAAGATCAAGTTCTCTTTGATGAACAAGAAGCTATAAGGATACAAGCTCAATTTGATGAGGAAGCAAGGATTGTAAGAGAAAAAGAAGAAGCTAATGCTGCCTTAATCACACAATGGAATGATATTCAAGATAAGCTTGAGACTGACTATGAATTAGCTCAAAGGTTGCAAGCAGAGGAACAAGAAGAGTTGACCATTAAAGAGAAGTCAAAATTGTTTGTATAACTCTTAGAAGCAAGAAAGAAACACTTTGCTGTAAAAAGAGCAGAGGAAAAGAGGAACAGGCCACCTACAAAAGCTCAATAAAAGGAGCATCATGTGCACTTACTTGAAGAATATGGTAGGATGGAAGCCCAAAGACTTAAAGAACAAGTCCTTTGCTAATATTCAAGAATTATTTGATAAAGCAATGAAAAGGGTAAATACATTTGTTGATATGTATAGAAAATTGGTGGGAGGTAGTAAAGTAAGAGCAGAAGGCAGAGTGACAAGAGAAGAAAGCAGTTCAAAAAGAGCAAGAGATGAGCTAAAGCATGAGAAGGCAAAGAAGCAAAAGGTGGATGATGATAAAGAGAGAGAAGATCTTCAATAATGCTTTGAGATTGTTACAGAAGAAGATGTTTCAATTGATGTTATACCTCTAGCTACCAAGCCTATAGTTATTGTTGATTACAAGATTCACAAGAAAGGAAATCAAGGCTATTATGAAATAATAAGAGCTGATGGAAGTTCCAAGATATACTTATTGTTTAGTCAGCTGATCAAAAGCTTTGACAGAGAAGATTTAGAAACTATGTGGAAGCTGGTTAAAGCTAAGCATGGGAATACAAGGCCAGAAGAAGGCTATAAAAGAGTGTTATGGGGTGATCTAAAGACTATGTTTGAACATCATGTAGAAGATCTAATATGGATGAATTTACAAGGAAAGAAAGTATTGCTTTGGAGGCTATATGATTCCTGTGGAATACACTTTGTGAGGTTTGAAGATATGCATGTATATATGCTAGTTGAGAAGAGATATCCCCTTACACCTGCTACAATCACTGAAATGCTTAATAGGAAGTTGCAAGCTGATAATTTTAATGAAATGTGTTATCAACTTCTTAAGCTCATCACAAAATAGCTCAAGAATAAATGAAGTGTTTGGAAGAATCCTCTTGGTGATTAATGAAGCTTTGAATGAAAATTGATGATTTTGGAGATAAATATCAAGTTTAGGGGAGGATTGTTGGGATTAAAAGACTTCTTGATGATTTTAGAGTTATTGCTGCTAAGGTTTGTGTTACTACTGCTAGCATAAAGTTAGTGTTGCCTACCCTTTACTTTCGTTTGTGACATTTCCTACCCTGTCTTTTTAGGAAAAATTAAATAGTTTTAATATTTTTAATTTTAGTTTTATAAAATTAGGTTTAGGATTTTAATTGATAAAATTAGTGCTCAATTAGGGTATAAAAATTAGGGATTTTTATTCCATTTGATTTCTGCACCTTTGTAGTTGTTAAAAACTATTTTTCCTTATTTTTCCAGATTAAATTGTATTTTCTAGGAATTAAAATTTGTTTTAGAATTTTTGTCTTAGTAAATCATAGAAAACTAGTAAAATAGTGAAATTTTTGATTCTTTTTGTGAAAATTTTCTTTTTAAATCTAGTATTTTTGAAAAATAAAAGAAAAATTTTAGTGTTAATTTTTAGAAAAAGTTTATTTTTTGTAATTCATTTTTCTTTAAAAATTCATAAAAAATTCAAAAATAGTTTAAAAATTCCAATTCTTTTTCTTTAAAATTTTTCTTTTTTAAATTTGTGATTTTTAGGAATTAAATTTGTTATTAGAAGTGCTTTAGATTTTAAATTCTCGTTTTAGCTCACGTTTTTAATTCACATTTGTTAATTTTTCATGCTAGTTAATTGATTTAGTTTCTTTTAATCCGTTTCTATTAGATAAAGTGGGCTATTAAATTTGTAGTATAATTTCAAAAGCAAAAATCCTTTTAACATTTTAACTCGAATCCGAATTATCACCAAATCTCAATTCACGACTTCTTCGAGGAATTTACGACTCGTGTATTAATTACTTTCCTAAGTGATTAATTACTTACGGTATCTTGGTTTGTGAAAGTTTGCACTATAGAGATATATACTATACTTATCAATGAAACCAATTTTTGGCGCCGTTGCCGGGAAGACGTGGTACGTTTTTTTAGAATTTTACGTTGAATAAGAAAAATTTTGAAGACGCTTCCATTGGAAGTGATTTTTGCTATTTTTGTATAAAAATATAAAAAGTTCATTAATTCGATTCCTATCGAATTAGTAAAAAGAAAAAAAAAATAAACAAATTTGGATACTAGCTATCCATCTTTAAACCATTCCAATAAAACACAAAACAATCGTGATTTACTTGCGAGGTCGCCGGACCTTTAAGTTTACAAACTATTAAGGTTGCGTTTTTAAGGAAAAGTGATAGCTATTGCTAAAGGAAGTCATTGCGGCTCGCTAAGCTTTTCCGCTCGCTTGTGCGTATCTTGGAGACTTATCGTGAAGCTTGTAATTAACGGTTACCAAAAATAGTTTTTCTTTTCCTTCCTAATAAATACTAAAAAAATTTAATTTCCCCCAAAAAAGAATCTTCTCAATCTCAAATTCTTTAATCATCTTATGTATTATTCGGAAAAGCTAAAAATATTCTTCTTATTCCTCTTATTTGTTTAATTCTCATTTTCCTTATCCTCGATAATGTTTAATTCTTATGGCGCTTAATCGTTCAAAATCCCGTTATGCAATCAAAGAATGTTCAACTTGTGGAAGTTGGTACACTAAAGAATGTTGTTCGAAAGGAAATCTTAAAGACCAGATAATTGTTCCCGTGCCCAACTCTTCTCGGCATTGTGCGGTGTGTGGAACCCCGGTCGATGGTCCGTATTGTCATGGATGTACTCTTATACGTATGAAATTTGAAAAAGATTTGTTTACATATTGTGTTGATAATGGAGTTTTCCAAAACTTTCAAGATACTTCCGAGTCATCCAATGGACACTTACCTCCAAACGTCTGTTAATGCTCCTCGGAGAGCTCAAGCGTTGTTTGATTCAAGCCCCCGGTGTAAATATTTCACCAAATCCTCACAATCGACCATAATTTGTTGTTATCGAGTGAGGTGATTCCATAAATGGAATATTTTGTCAACAATTGCATTTGTGAATCTTGTGGAAAGGTGTTCATTTCTGTTTACAATTGTCCACCAAAAGATCCGATCATTTCTGAGCTGGAACCGTGCTATAATCGAAATTTTGATTATTCCCACATGATTCACAAACTTTCACAAAAAAAACAAAAAAATTATCTTTGTAATGTTTTGTGAAAACTGTGGGGGACCTCATGAGACTTATCAATGTCAGCCGATGAACCAAGAGTATTTTAATTCTCATTCTTCCGGTTTTGACCAATTTCAACCCCCGCAGTTTTCCGATGTTTATCAGACTCCTCCGGTAACAAGTATGAAAATGCTACATGCTCAAACGGATCTTATAGAAGCTATGCAAGATTTCTTGAAGAAAGTCTGACACATACCTCATAATGAAAAGAGCATCAAAGATATTGCTTGCTGAGGAGAATTTTTAAGATCAAGCAAGTTGTGGAAGAAGAGCAAAACTCAACCAGAGTTATTTAGCAAGAATTGTTGAAAGTCTTCTTAAGGATTTACAAATCCTTAATGAAATTCAACCACTAAGGCAAGAAACTTCTAACCAAATCCAGAAAGATCAAGAAGAGAAGAGTATTGCGGAACTGCTTGCTGAGGAGAGACTTCAAAAAGCTAATCAAGCCTTAAATGAAAGTCAATCTCCTCAAGAAATGAGAATCAAAGATTTGGAGATTCAGAAGCAACATTTAGTGTTGAAGAGATGAAAGATGGTATGATTGATTTAGGAATAAGAGATATGAAAGGGGAGATCGATTTGATTATAGAAGGGAATGTGAAGATAAGTTTTTATGAGCCTTAAAGGATAAGTCAATGTCTAAGCATTGGAAATGCGGAATAATCTACAAGAAGCAGAAGAGCTTAGAGGAGTCTGAAGCTAGAGCTCGAAGTCAGAAGATTATCATTGACGATGATGACGATATTTGGGGATTTTATGCGGTTCATCCGAATACGATACACACTTTCGTTTCGCAAAACGTAGAGCCTAAGGATTCACTCATAATGGGCGACGGGCAATTATCACTACTCGGAAACTGGAGACATTTAGTGTTGAGTCCCTTGTTCAAACCCCAAGTGAGTCCGATGAAATTTAGGTTTGGGGGAAGTGTAATTTGTTCGACATCAATGATTCCTATTACGAGAAGTCCACGAGTAGACTTGCTCATCTTGCTCCAATTTCGCCAGAAATCGTTGAAGCTTGTGTCGATGATGATGATACCGATGACGATGACGATTATGATGACGATTTTTATGATTGTGTTGATATTAAGGAGGACGGAGGAGAGATTGATCTCGACATTTCTAAGATCGTTGACATTTCTCTTCGGAGATAATTAGTCACTAGTTATCTTTTAATTGAAAAAATTACGCTTTTAGTCTTCTTCCTCCTTATTCCATTTCTTCCTATATTTTGACCCTCATACTACTATCCCCGTTGTGGATGCTTGATTTGCTTTTAGAGGAGGGGATGTGCCTTAGTTTTCTCGGATGACTCGATACTAGGGGTATTCGAGACAAGTACCGAGACTCGGGGGAGGACACTACTTCTATTGATGATTTACCCCTTGATGACTCGATGATTTTCCCCGAGTACGAGTCATTTACTTTTGATGACGAACCCGTGATGGCTGAAGTAATGATTTTGACGAAATTAACACAAGTGAACTTTCTTACCCGGGTATAGGTAAAAATGTTGTTTTAGATGAAGAGGAAGATACCTTCACATTTACTACCCGATCTTTTCTACCATTTGTCACCTATCCCGAGGTTTTACCCACATCTTACTCCACGGGGAGTGAAGATAAAAATTTTAATCCGGGTATTTTTGATAATGTGCTTAAGAGGAAGAGTTCTTTAACTCTTGATGTTTTTGACCCACTCCACCCACCCTTAATGGACTTTCATGTTACCAAAGCATTTTCTGGGTTCACATTTTCTCTCTTGAAAATCTTTTCTAAAAAGTTTTTGATACCCGAATTCAAAATATGTACGGTATATCTTTCATACTTAGTTTGGGGAGGTTTCCACCCTATGTGAATTTCGTTCACTCTCATAATTATCTCTCTTAATGAACCTAGTTTGGGGAAATGAGTCAAGCTAGGGGACTCGTTAATAAACAAGCGCTTCGTGGGAGGCACCCCATGCTTATCCTTTTATTTTCTTTTCATATTTTCTTTGCTTCCCCAAGGACAAATCAATTCAGGGGCGAGTATAGCTTGTACTTGGTGAACAAAAACAAAGCCGTTTTAGAGATATTTTTGAGCTAACAATGTAAAAAATGAGAGGAAGCTTGTTCTTTTTCGTTCTTGTTGGTTGTTTTGTGCTTATTTGTCTAGGTTTTCCGGATTTTGGAAGATTCACGGTTCAATATTGTGGAAGAACAAAGCAATGCCCACAATTTCCATTGATGGTCTCCAATTTTCTCTTCATAAAGTGGGAAATCTCTTATCCTTGTCTTTATCGAACTAACATCTATTCTTTTGGGCATGTCTTGAATTTTTCGTTAAGATCCTTTTTGACCCTTCTATTTTTAAACTTTGAGGGCGGGGGGGACATTAAAGTTTCATTTTAGTTTGGGGAAGGATATCTTCGATATTGACTTGCATTTCACGCAACCTTGTTTGAATCTTTTTGAATTACCTTTTTGTGAAAAAGTGGAAAATTTTAAATTTTTGCTTACAAGAAAAGCTCAATAGAAGCTTAGTTTGGGGAAAAACACCACTTTTTGGTAATCCGTTGGTGAGAAATAGGAGTTAATTTAACTTGACCGGGTGAAAATGGGCCTAGCTAGTTCACTTCAACCTACCTTTTGTGGGGCCAAAGCACTTTCACTAATCACTATTGCGTTGATTTAAAATGTGGAAGAATAAGAGATGATGTAGTTAACATATAAGTGCTATTTGTTTAATCAGGTTTATTTGGAAACCTAAATGCTTATATGAATGATTTGTGTCTTTCTTACTCCCACAAGCTCTTAACCACACCTAACATACGTGCTCTTTTTAATTTAACTAAGTCAATCAACTGTCTTTAGTAAAAGTCTTACATTTTGAAAATAATTCATTTTATTGGTAAGTAAGATTTTGGTTTCAAAATTTATATGTTGATTTCTCTAAAGTGAAAATTTTCCATTCCATCAAAAATATTAATTATAAAAGAATGCCTCAATGATGCATTTCTAATGCAAAAGCATTATTTTTTGTGCCAATGAAGCATTCGCAAAAATAGAATAATAAAAGCTATATATAGTTTTTAATCGTTGGCGTATCCATGTTGAGAGAGAGACTCGGATGGGGTCGCAACTAAGGATTAAAACTATGTACGTGGAATCAAGGTTCGTAGGCATTCATCACTAGGGAGCGCATCCTAGGTGATGATTGCAACTAAGGGACTTTGTATTCTAAGCTTTGTAGAAAAAGGTGTTGTCGCGATAACCACAAAACGTTAGCAGCGGAGGTGGGGTTTCGAACTATAATACCGGTTGTTGATGCGATATCCTATTTGGGAGAAAGGCCTAAGTAGGGGTTCGAACTAAGAACAACATTCCTATTGAAAAAAAGAATAATTTATAAGTACATGGAAAATAAAAGAATGGTTAAAAATTTCATTTTCTCAAATCAATTTATAAGTTTTGTTTCCGAATCTCTTTTAGCTTTGAGTCGAGATTTATCTATGTTATTAACATTTAAGCTCACAAGGCTTGAGTTTTAAAGCTTAGATGGATTTCAACTATAAGATAAGAGATCTATGGTTAAGTGAAAGAGTGCACACATCTTAAAATCATTATTTATTCTTGGGAGTGAAAAGTCCAAGTTATAAGTATAGAGCTTAACCATTAGGACTTATATGACAATGTCTTGTGTTAATAATTTTGTTTAGTCTAGTGAAAAGTCAAGGAAGGACGAATGCTTCCTCTTTTGTGCTCTATAATCGGGAGTACCTATTTCAATGAGCATAAAAGTTGCAAAGTTGACATATGATGCATTAATGGTGGTTCCTGAGATAAAATGTTGAGATAAAGCGTAAGTTGTTTTAAAAGGGTGTGATTTCATAAAAAGGTGAAAAACAAGGCATTTTGGAAAAACTTGTTAGTTTACAAAAGTGTACACTTGATAAAATTGCGTAAGGACACGGCAATCCTTTAGTTTGGGGAATTTTGATAAATGCTTAATTATATATAAATTACCCGGGATTTTGCCAAATAAAAGCCAAGAAAATGCCAAAAGGATAGAAAAATGTGTGCTTTTGTGTCTATTGTGCAGGAAAGGATAATAAAGACAAAAGTGAGCAAAATCAGTAAAAAACGACAAGAACAAGAAAAAAGGCAAGACAAGAGTGAAGAATGAAAGCCAAATCAAAGCCGGATCAGCCCGATACAAGAAAAGAAAGCCAATGAAAGTCAAAGGACCAATGTTGACAAGTTTTCAAAGATCAAGGGCTCATTTGAATGTTTTAAGTTCAAGGGACCAAAGTTGCAAAAAGATAAAAGTTGGTTATTAAAAGGAAAGAGGAAGTTATCAACTACAAGGGCTAATTATGTCAAGTTCGAAAGTTGTTTTTACACTACATCTCAAAGTTAGAAACGGAGGGACCACTTTTGCAACATTTCCAAACATTCAAAACACAACACGCGGGGAAAATTTCTATAACACCTATCAATGATTTTTCCCGCCAAAATTCATAAAAACCCCAAATCACCTAAAAACCCTTCCCCGCTCCTCAACACTTCACCCAACCTCGTATTAATCCACCTCCAAGTCATTTCGCACACGTGGCAACAGTTAATTGGATCGAACACCTCATCAGTCACAATCAACGGCTAAAAATCAAGCTATTAAGATCCAAGGGCTAGGAATGGGTGTCTTTTTCATTCTCTTGTCATTCCTCAGCTATAAATAAGCTTGTAATAGCTTTAGAGAAGTTAGTTAGTTAGTAGTTTTTAGAGTTTCAATTCTCTTTGTATTTTTTTCGAGTACTGTACATTTTTCAAGTTTGTAAATCCTTTATTTTCAGTTGTACCTCTTGTTATTTCACTTGTACTTTCTATTTCTAAGCAATATAAACTAGTTGAGTTAAGTTTGTTCTTAAACTTCAGTATAAGCTGTTTTAGAACAATAAGCTTGTAATAAGCTGTTTTTAGCTTATTACATTCTCTTAAGTACAAAAGTTGTTCAACACTTGATAAAAGCTTTTTATTAACTGTCTATTGCTTCATTAGATTCCAATATTTTTATTTGAACAAAGTTGATAAAAAATTTGTGAAGTTTATGGAGAAATAAGCTCATTTAGCTTATTGAGTTTGTAAATCCTGTTGGTTTAGAGGCAGGGCCATTAGGATTTTGATTAAGGTCACTCACTCAACAAGATCGTGACCTAGATCTCAGAGTCTACATTAACAGGTTTAATGTCATGATTTAGATTTTAGCATTTATTTAGCTTATTCATGTAGCTTAATTCTTTGTTTACCTTGTGCTTAATCATGTTCATATTGTTTAGATAGTTTAAAGTTAAAATGTCCTTAAGCTGTATTAGTTAGAAACATTAAGGTTCAATTTAGTTGTTAGATTCTGTCATATAGTATAGTAGGATAGCTGACAAAAGTGGTGTGGGCTTATTTTTACTAATAAGCTGTAGGTTTAAGAGTTAAAATAGCTTTAATAGTTTAGTTATAGTAAGAGTAGATATAAAGTTTTAGCTGTTTTAGTGTTTAAATAGTTTTTAAGTCAAAATTAGTTTAGACGGCTTAAGTAAAGTGGTGTTTGGATTAAGCTATATTTGACTCTAAAAGTCAACAAAACTCTGTCATAGCCTTTTACATAGTTGAGTTTAACAAAGTAATGAAGATTTAAACAGGTTTTAGAACTTAGTTTGTAGAGATTCAAATTTTAGAGTTTAAAATAGTTAATTCCAACACAAGGACAGTTTTAAGCTTAATTTGATTTAGAGTTAATGTCTAAAAGCATTTATGAGTTCACTTTTGAATAATATAGTTTAAGATACATTTAGTTAACTTGGGTATGTGTTTTGAACGAAGAAGTTTAGCCATGATTAGCAATTTGCAAGTGCATCAGCATTTGCATCAGCAGCAACAGTTAAATGTTGCTGTTGCTTATAATCTTTTAAGACTACTTTTTTGTATTTCATAGTTAAGAGTTAGAGGATTTAGTTTTAGCACGTATAAGATACTCATAGTTTAACAAAATTCATCATTTAGATTTTCATTTTTAAGACTTTAAGGTTAGCTTATTTTTCCATGCCAAAATGTAGTGTAGAAAGTTCACTTAGAGTCTAGCTTATTTTTGATTAGTTTCTAATTTCTAGTTGTAAATTTTAAAATCCTTTTATCTAGGTTTGCTTAATAACCTTAGGATAGCTTATTGCTAAAATTTCAGCTTCTAAGGATTAGAAATAAGCTTGATAGCTTATTAGGATTAGCTTAAAAACAGTTATAAGCTGAACCTTACACTTTTTAAGATCATTTTTCTTGTTATTCTTGGTAAAACTTAGCTTATTTCTTGTTAGATATACTTAGTACACATCTTAGGTGATTAGTTCTTCTTTTAGTTTTCACTTTCATGTAGTAATAAGCTAGAAATAAGCCATTAACTAGAAAAGTTAGTTAAAGCCTTGTTTCTGTAACAGATTTTAAAATGCTTATTTTCTAGCTTATTCAGTGGATAAAAGTAGCAAGTGCTTTCATTAAAGTTGTAGAGAATAAGCTCTTCTATAACTTTGTAGTTTTAAGTTTTAGCTGATTCTTACTTTTTTAATAAGCCAAAAATAAGCCATATCGTAGGGTCTATTTTGTATTTTCTTGATAGTGTAGGGTTAATCATTTTAACTAAAGTGTAAATTCCCAATAGTTACTCCGCCTACCCTTTACTTTCGTTTGTGACATTTCCTACCCTGTCTTTTTAGGTAAAATAAAATAGTTTTAATATTTTTAATTTTAGTTTTATAAATTTGCGTTTAAGGATTTTAATGGATAAAAATTAGTGCTCATTAGTTTATAAAAATTAGGGCTTTTTGTTCCATTAAATTTCTGCACCTTTTTAGTATATAAAAACCATTTTTCCTTATTTTTCCAGTTTAATTTGTATTTTCTAGGAATTTAAATAGGTTTTAAGTAATATCTTTTTCTTAGATAAATCATAGAAAATAGAAAAATAGTTGAAATTTTTTGATTCTTTTTGTGAAAATTTTCTTTTTAAATCTAGTATTTTTGAAAAATAAAAGTAGAATTTTAGTGATAATTTTTAGAAAAAGTTTATTTTTGTTAATTCATTTTTCTTTAAAAATTCATAAAAAATTCAAAAATAGTTAAAAAATTCCAATTCTTTTTCCTAAAATTTTCTTTTTAAATTTGTGATTTTTAGGCATTAAATTTGTTATTAGAAGTGCTTTAGATTTTAAATTCTCGTTTTAGCTCACGTTTTTAATTCACATTTGTTAATTTTTCGTGCTAGTTAATTGATTTTAGTTTCTTTAATCGTTTCTATAGTTTAATTGTGCTATTAAATTTGTAGTATAACAACAAGCCAAAAAAATCTTTTAACCATTTTTATCTTGAATCTGGAATTATCCCAACATCTCAATTCCACGACTTCTTCGAGGAATTTACGCACGTGTATTAATTATTTTCCTAGTGATTAATTATTTACGGTATCTTGGTAGTGAAAGTTTGCACTATAGGATACATTACTATACTTATTCACATTAAAGCCATCTTTTTGAATAATCAACTAGAAGGGATGGCAACTCACACTAGGATTTAATAATTGCACGCCCTCTCACACAAGAGATTTTTGCTAACATGAGAGGCAAGGAAAAGACTTTTCTTGGTTAGAGTAAAACCATTATTCCAACAATGGTGTTACAAGATCACGAAGAAATTGGTGAAGGTTTAGCATGCCACTGATTCCCCATCACACGCCATCATTACTAACCATCCTCATCTCAAACTACAAGGAACAAAATCAAGAAGCATAAGTAGAAGGATACTGAGATTCCTCATGTCTAGTGTTCCTAGGATCCTATAATGTAGAAGATGAGGCTATCAATGTGGAGCTAGTATGAACAAAGAGTGCTTGACACTGGAGAACACAAAAAAGGACTTGCTCAAGCTCAGGAGATTACAAGTTTAAAGAAGAGAGTCAAGAAGTTAGAGAAAAATGAGGGTCAGAACTCATTAAGCTTAAAAGTTTATAAAGGTTGGTAGATCTGCATGAGTAGTTCCTACTGAAGAGGCTAAGTTTGGTGATAAGGAGGATTGGCATCAACAGGGTGAGGAAACAATCTGATATGATGTTGATGAAGACATCACCTGGAGAGTGTTCATGATGCTAAAATTTTTGAGTAAATGATCTTGAAGGTGAGGGTTGTTGTTGAATGTGAAAAAAAAAAAATAAAAATAAAAAAAAATGTTGCTTGTTAAAGATGTGAATTTAAGTATTGATGAAGTTACATTGGCTCAAGAACTTGCAGCTTTGAAAAGTGAAAAAGTTCAGGAAAAAGGGGATGTTATTAAAGATCCAAGCGTACCGGTTAGTGCTGCTTCAACAAAGGTTAGTACTGTTATACCAACAACTGCTGCTATAACAATTACAGCTGTTAGCTTAAGACCCAGAGCAAAAGGGATTATTTTTCATGAACAAGAGTAAGAACAAGAGCAAGCTCCTACACAATAGTTTCTTCACAACAACCAATACAGGTCAAGGACAAGGGTAAAGGAAAAAAACGGTGAGAAGAAAACATGTTGAGAAAAATTTCTAAGAAAGAGCTACTCAAGCTTGATGAAGAACTTGCTTTCAAGCTATAAGCTGAAGAAGATGAAGAAGAAAGGCTTGCCAGGAAAAAGCTCAAAAGGTTAAAGAAGCTAATATAGCTTGGGATGATATTCAAGCTAAAGTTGAAGTGGATTATCAGATGGCTCAAAGACTACAAGCTCAAGAGCAAGAAGAGTTGTCTGATGCAGAAAAGGCTACATTATTTGTACAACTCTTAGAGAAAAGAAGAAAACACTATGCAACAAAAGAGTAGAAGGAAAGGAAACAGACTCACCAAACAAAAAAAGCTCAGCAAAGGAGTTTCATGTGTACTTACCTAAAAAACATGGAAGGATGGAAGCCCAAAGACTTAAAGAATAAGTCCTTTACAAATATTCAATACTTATTTGACAAAACTATGGAAAATGGTGTGACACATTTGTAGATATGGATACAGAATTGATGAAAGAGAGTTCTAAGAAAGCTAAAGCAGAGATAGCACAAGAAAGCAGCTCAAAGAGAGCAGGAGAAGCTCTTGAACAAGAAAGCTCTAAGAAGCAAAAGGTGGACGATGATAAAGAAACTGAAGAGCTTAAGCAATGTATAGAAATCATTTCAGATGACGGAGATGATGTAACTATTAAAGCTACACCTTTATCTACCAAATATCCAACCATTGTTGACTATAAGATTTACAAAAAAGGGAAGAAAACTATTTCTAAATTATTCAGAGCAAGATGTCTCAAATGTATTTAACTTTTAGAAAGATGCTTAAAAATTTAACAGAGAAGATTTAGAAGTTCTTTGGAGTATAGTCAAAGCAAGATTTAAGAAGACAGAGCCAGTGAATTACATGGATACTTTCTTACATCTTAATTTGAAGACCATGTTTGAACATCATCTTGAAGATAATGTATGGAAGAATCAACAAGGATTAGTTAAAGTGCTGAACTGGAAGCTTTATGATTCTTGTGGAGTTCATTGTGTGACAATGCAGAACATACTTTATTATCTGTTGGTTGAGAAGATGTATCCACTTACAAAGCTCAACACTACATAGATGTTCATGATGTTGAAGCTCCAAGTTGATTATGAGTGTGAAATGGCATATGGGCTTCTTAGATTGGTCAAGAAACAACTTAAGGAAGGCTATGTACCTTAATGAAGTGTTTGGAAGCATCCTCCTGGTGATTGATGAAGCTTTTAATGAAGAAACTTGATGATTTTGAAGATAAATATCAAGTTTAGGGGAGGATTGTTAGGATTAAAAGCCTTCTTGAAGTTACTGCTGTTAAGGTTTGTGTTACTGCTGATAAGCATAAATTAGTGTTGTTAGTAATCTTAATTGGGATTAAAAGACTTCTTAGTGTTGTTGAAGTTACTGCTGCTGGTTACGATTTCTACTGCTGGTGAAGCTAATGAGAATTATTCTAAGTATTTAAGACTGCTAGCACAAAGTTACTACCGCTAGAGGAAGTTACTACTGCTAGTAGAAGTTAAGACTGCTCAGTTAATGCTGCTGGTGTATAAGTTACTACTGTTAGTGTTCAGAGTTAATGTTGCTGAAAGATTACAACTGCTGAATGAGTTTATGCTGTCAAGGAAAGGATAAAGATTGATTGGAGATCAAGAATACTTACGAGATAAGTATTAGTTATTTTTGTAAAAGATACATATAAGTTATTTGTTTAGAAGATCATGATAACTTAGGAAAATATTGTAATCCCATTAGGACTCCTTGGTGTATAACTAGGGCATAGAGTTTGATATCATCTTTTGTATCAAGTATCAGTATCAAAGTATCAAATCAAGTCATTCATAGAATTGTCATAGCTTTAAAGTTTTGTAACCCTAATACTAGTTAGAGTATTCGTATTAATATATTGAAGCATTTATTTGTTAATCTGCGTGTTCATTAGAATTACTGTATCATTGAAGAATTCTTCTTATATTACAGATTAGATTCCGCATAATCTTTAGTATTATCAAACAAAGTTTCTATCATAGTTGTTTTGAATTTATTCAATAAAACTTAGCCTTATACAAGCTAAGCAAGATCTATTCTATTGGGATTAACAGCGAGATAAAGAGACACAGGCACACACACAATCACTCACAAACACCCACCGAAACACACACACACAAAGAAAAACCGACACCGACACGATGAAAGACCAACACACATGTATAGGGTAATCTAATTTGTTTTGGCAACCTTAAAATTGTCCATCGTTTGTTGCATGTAAGTGATGTTTTTACAATTGTTTGTTGCATTTGTTGTCGTGGGGTTTTTGTTTAGTTGTTTAAACTTGTAAATGTTTTAGGGGTTTTGGTGGGGGTTAGCTGTAGATTACATTATGATGATTTGTGTATTATAAGGGTTAGCCGTTATGCCTATAACTTATTTTGAAGTTTTAGGGTTTTTGTTCAACTTTGGTTGTTAGGTAAAGTTTTTGCGTGTTGTATCTTCTTTTTTAGCCATTTGAAGATCTGATTTGAATGTAGTTGTTGCATGTTGTAGTTCGAGATTTTTTGGCCTTTATTTGGTTTTCCTTTTCATGTTATTTGTTCATATTGATGTTAATGGTTGTGTCATGTATTCGTATTACCTGATGAAACGAGTTTTGGGTTATTAACAATGCGTGTACAATATAAAACATGTATGTCTTATCTTGCAAAAAAATTGTGTTGGTTAGTGTTTTGGTGTGTGTTTTGTGGATGAAGTTATAATGGTGCTTCATTGGCTGTAATGATTTGGTTATCCGATGAATTGCATGCTTGGCTACGCATAAAACTGGATGGTAGAAATTGCAACCGTTTTCGTTAGCCAGTATCAGTGTCGCAGGGTTTTGCAGCCAACATAAGATATGAGCCGAAATGGAGGCCGCTTTGTAACTTGCAATATAAATAAGGCATTCGTTTCTTGGTTGTGAAAAATGTTTTGGTGTGTGTTTTGGGTGTTTTGTATATCAAGTTATGATGGTGCTACCTTGGCTGTGTTGGTTTGGTTTTCTGGTGAATTGCATATTTGGTTAGATGGGCGAGAAAAAACCCATAACCCATGGGTACCCGTATGTAAATTGGTGGGTAACCTCGTTAATTTTCACCCACATGTGGGTCGTGGGTAAATAATTATACTCATCGGTGTAAACCCATTACACCCATATAAAATACCCACAAGTGTATCGGTCAAAATACCCGTGGGTGTACCCGTAAACTTATTTGTGTTAAACTAAAATGAATTATACTACTTAAATATTTGTAAGGTTGTTGGTATATATTTAGTCCAACTTTAGCTTTAATTGCCATGGATGTTCTTACGATCCTGATATCCATAGTCACTTCAGGATCTGCCTTTAGCACAAGTGGTCGATTTATTACCTTACATCGTAGCAGGTTGCATACAAAAAAACTTGAGGCATTGATGTGTGCAAGATTGGTTATGATCTTAATTTAAAGGTATTGTACATTTCAGTTATATACATTCATTTTTTTTACCTAATATAAAGTTCTTTCCATTATTTTTTAGAAATACTTAACAAACATGGTATGGAATCTTGTGATAGCCTTGGTACACTGATATCATCAAATAACATCATATTTTACCATCATTTATCCCATACATTTCACCCACTTTTATATATCTATTACAAGATATTGATACTTAATTGCTTAAAGTTTATAATTGTAGTAATTCTAGAGTAACTTGTGAAGACGAAGCTAAAAGGCGCAATTCTGGAGCTAAAACGAAGACATTTGAAGAAAACTGTTATCTGCTACTATACGTCGTATCCAACAAAGAAGATACGGCGTATCAGCGCTAGCTCATCACAAGAATACACGTAAAAGATCAATTCCCTATTCGGCGTATCACTCTTCACCTATACGCCGTATGCACAGCTGGTCATCAGTCAAAGATATGCAATTAATGTGATTGATGGTAACTAATCTTAATTTATTTGATCTTATCGTGGACTCTAAGGAAATTAACCCTATACGCCGTATGCACCTCTCTCCATACGGCGTATCCAGACAATTTTTAGACACTATAAATACGAGGTTAAAAAACGAGTTTCAGTGTGTAAAAATTACATTCTATATACCATACACTCTGAAGTCGAATTTTCTAAGATATTAGAAGCAGCCAAGGTCAAGCACCAACCATAATTCCATAGAAGACATCGTGTAATTCTTACTTTCTTAATCATTCGATTTCTAATTGTTTGATCACGTTTGTAAAATGAAAATGATTGTGGGCTAATACCATCGGGTATTAGCCATGTTAATGAAGATTATAATGTTTGGTTTGTTTTAATCCGGCTTGCTTAATTTATCATTGTTGTTTAATTATGTTTATCGCCTCATACTTGTTTATGTGCTTGTACATGCGACCTATCATTCAACTAGGTCTAGTAAGACTTAACCAGTAATCTAGATGCCGGGATAGCTCTCCATGTTGTGTCTTGTATGCCCGGACCAATAGTTACACAAATGACACCTTGTCCTTACCCTTTGATTATGAGCTTAGTTGGACCGGCAGGTGACCCGATAATTGTTCAACCAATATTGTTGTCACACCCCGCCAAGGCGGAAACACGAGGCGTAACATCATGGATATCATCACAACACACGGTGTCTATATAGAGAATACTAAAATGAAAGCTAAAGTAAAGCAAAGACACAAAGTGTCATAACAATAC